>CM055110.1:33379873-33665173 GCA_029204225.1 Diphasiastrum complanatum | reverse complement strand
CAAGTAGAAGTAGATGTTAACACTTTTGTTTTGCAAGCATCTTCACGGCTCCTAGGTTCCGAGCCCACTTCCCGTGCTACAAATGACTTAGGAGGAGAAGGTGGAAACCTTTTACTTCTTGACAACATTGGCGCCGATGCCGGGGAGCCAAATGCTTGCTAACTTTTGTTTGTTTTTCATTGTTTTTCTACTGGCTTAGTTGTAGGGACTGGTCACTAGTTTTTAGTGGTTACTTTGCAAATTTTTTATGATTGTTATGCTTTTGGTTTGGGTGTTTTGAGCATATGTATGTGAGGAACTATCATGAAACTATCATTCCCCCACAAGACAATGCAAAAAAACAGCCTTCAAACTAATTTTTAAACCATCATGAATCTGCCTCCCCAAATCTGACTATGGCAACTTCACAAAACTGCCAAACAGGGGTCTTGAATTCTCAACTGATGTTTGGAGGCCTAAATCTTGACAACTTGCCTCGCCCTCTTAACTGAAGATAAAATTGAGAATGAACTACCATCTATTAGAGGGACAAGCCTAAACAGTAAGATCTGAAGATTTTACTCAAAAAAAACACCTTGGACCTGTTTTGGTTCTCCAGAACTCCAAAACTACTCAGCTTGGCTCGCCTAGCTCAAATTAGTAGACAATTACTTGTTGAAGACTGTATCAAAAGGGTGAGCCAAGAGCTTGCACCATTGCCGAGATATCTGACTTCAAAGTTTTTGAGAAACTTGCCTCTACAGCCTTAGGTAAAACCCATCTTGGCTCGCCTCCTTCACCTTTGATAGATCTCATTAAGCCAGTACACTATCCAAAGGGCGAGCCAAGAGCCCAAATACTCATCATTCTAGATTGAAAAGTGTGAAAATCTTGATTTTTTACACTTTCTGGGATCCCAAACAGCCTATCAAAAGGGCGAACCAAGAGCCCAAGCACCCATCATGTTGAATTGAAAAGTGTGAAAATCTTGATTTTTGCACTTTTTGGGATCCCCAATCTGAAAGACATTTTGTGAGTGTCATATCTCATTGTTCCCCTCAAGGTCTTGGATCGCCTATTTGCAAGTGACATGCTCTACTTGTGAAGAAGCTAATTTGAGTCAGGAGAACCAAGATACCCACAAGATTGGCCAAAACCAGAGAAAATCCAAAATTTATTATTTTTGGCCAATAGGATCCAATTTGGATATTTTGACTCGCCTCTTTCAAATCTGAGAGATCTAATACATATGTTGACATCCCTAGAAGGGTGAACCATACCTCCCAAAGGATCCATAGATTTGGACTTTTTTCACTCCTAGCTTCATACAATCCAAAATCACCCAGGACTCCAAAATTTGATATCTTGACTCCCCCCTTGGGCATAGCCTACATCCATCCACCCTTTATCACTGGCCAAAGAGGAGATCCAAAAATCTCATCCTATCTCCAACCATCACACTTTTTGTTTCACCCAGCTACATTGCTAGAATTGCCTTCCCATTTTGGGATCCCAAATCTGCAAGACCTCTTGTGAATCCCAAATCTACAATTCCCAATTCTCCAAATTTCCATATTCACGTTTTCCATTCCCATCTTAAATCCCCAGATTTGCTTCCCTCATTCGCTCTCCGACAATCTCCAAATCCACATGTCTTGAGACTTGTTACAAATCCCAGATCTCATTCCCCAATTCCATATTCCAAAGCTTACATTCGTACATTCTCAATTTCACATTCCTAGAATTTGAATTTTTGGATCCCCAAACAAGATACTTTTCTCAACTGCGAACTTAGACAAGATCTTTTTTTTGGATGCAACTAAGATCAGGTTGAAAGACTAAATCTAGGATCTCGAGAGAGAAAGGAAGTTCACTTGGAGACCAGGAACCATCAACTAGCCATCCCCAACCCCAAAATCTCCAAGAGCAGTTCGACATGGCTGCCAATTATCCAAACCAATCTCAAGAGAATCCAGTACCACCTGAGGCACCAAGAGCCCAAAGGATCCCCAACCCGTTAGCCTTTGTTGTACCATTACCAGGAGCCATTCCACATAATCGACGAGCTCCTAGACTCGATCTGCCACGATATGATGGTACTACTGACCCAACATGCTACCTTCAAATTTATGAGGAAGCATGTGAAGTCTATGGAGAGACAACTCCGGAAGAAAAACTCCGACTCTTTAGTATGAACCTCACTGATGCCGCTCGTGAGTGGTATTTCAACCTTGAGCGTCATGAACGAAACGAGTGGGAATCACTCAAGGACTCTTTTGTTAAGAGGTTGAAATCATCCAGATTCCTTGAAAGCCCAGTTTTATTGCTTAGTAAGATCAAAATGAGAAAGGATGAGAGGGTATGCGATTACATCAAACGACTCAAACGTCTTAAAACTGAATGCCTTGCCCACTTAGCACCTGATCAGGCGTGCTCATATGGTTCATGGCTGGTCTCCCGAAATCTATCCGCCTTGAACTTAGACCTCCAGAATCCTATGCTACCTTACGTGATGCTATGGATGATGCCATCCGCAAAGAGGATGAAGGCTCCGATGAAGAATACGAACCCCAATGTTCTCGGGCCATTGTCTCTGACCAAAGCCATAGATCTCAAGGTGAAGGATCCTTTGCCAATGTTGCCACACAATTGTTGTTACAACAACTTGAAACCATGAATAAAACCCACCAGGCACAGATGGATAAGATATCCAAATATTTTGAACAGAAATTGAAAAATACCACACGACAAGGGCCTATTGTCAACCAATTTCCCAAGCGTGATAATGTTTGGTGTCCCACATGTCAACAAAATCACACGGCGAACGAATGTCCACAGAATAGATAGATAGCCCAAATGTTTCGCATCATTTGCAACACCAACAATCATGATACATCTACTTGTATCTACAATCCAAGAATACAAGCCGTTACACGACAATACCAATGGAGGATGCAATAACAGGGTCCCCAAATTACGAGTTTTCAAAGGCCCACATTCCAACAAGCACCCCAACAACGCTTAGCACTACCTGGACCGAATAACGTAGCACCAGCCTTAGTAGTGCGACAGCTTGGGCCTCAGATGAACTGTCAAATCATCCCAGCAAACCTTGGCTACCACAAGTCATGATCCTCAACCTCAGCTAGAGTTCAGCCTTGAGAATGTCTATATGCCTGAGGATCAAGGGTTCCCCTGTTTTTACTCAGATGGAACTGAAGCTTCTATTTATCCTTTGTTTACCACACAACAATGTTTCTATGGAAATAGAGCACCCTATCAAATGTTATGGCTGTGGAGAGAACCATCGCATCGTTGAGTGCCCATATAAAGGCACCTACACACCTATATGTAGAGAATGTGGCCATGGCCATTGCTATAAAGATTGTCCATCCCGACCAGTAGAGCCGCAAGTTGACGCACCTGTCAACCTTGCAACTATTGTACATGATAGGGGAGCAAATCCACAAAACTAGAAGCCCCTGTCTACGTTCAGACACGTGCCCAACACTTGAAAGAGTCCCCAGTGGTAGAGAGAATTTTGAACGAGGAGCATAGTCAACCCCATACTATAAGCCACTACACTAAATCCACTGGACCAGGAGAGTATCCCAACCCACAAAAAGAAAAAGATCGTTATATCAAGATAAAAAAGTGGATCCAAGAGGAGCAAGCTAAGGCCCCTATTGGTGATCTCAATCGGCCAATAGAACCTATGGAATCGCCTGTACACTAAACAAAGTTGTGAATGCTCCTACCTCAACCTAGAACCAGGAAGGGGTTATCCAACCTGAGTTTGATGAAGGACCCTTCGCCTCCCTAGAACCAGAAGGGAGTGGGCTGAAGCCTTAACTGTTTTATTGTCCAGTCATGTCACCCTGCCCTTAGGTGATGTTTTGAAGAATTCCAAACCCCTACGCCAAGCCTTAACCGTAGGTGAACAACTTACTACTGAAGAGCTATCTGATCTAAGAGACCTCCTATGAGAATACCGTGATTGTTTTGCATGGTCCTACAAGGATCTGAAGGGAATACCACCTGAAGTAGTGCAGCACACCATTTTGTTAGTTGATGGTGCCGAACCGAAAGTGAGTCAACCTTATCGCTGCAACCCCCATTACTCCGAACTGATTCAACAAGAGTTGGAAAAGTTACTAGAAGCTGGATTCATATATGAGATTGAGCATACCGACTGGGTATCCCCAATTGTGATTGTGCCTAAAAATAACGGGAAACTACGAATTTGTGTAGACCTCAAGAAACTTAATGCAGTCACAAAGAAGGACCACTTTCCCCCTGCCCTTTATTGAAGGAGTGCTCGAATGAATAGCAGGAGAAGAGGCCAATAGTTTCCTCGACGGATTCAATGGGTATAGCCAAGTGCAAATAGCACCTGAAGACCAGCATAAAACTGTCTTTGCAACCGCATGGGGGGCTTATGCTTTTCGTGTAATGCCATTTGGGTTGTATAATGCACCAAGCACCTTCCAGAGGGTTATGCAACATGTCTTCAAGGAGTTTCTTCAAAAATTGTTAGAAGTATTCCTTGATAATTTGTGTGTACATTCAGCCTGTAGGTATCACTTAAATCGTCTGGAACAAGTTCTGCAACAATGTCGAAGATATGGCATTTCTCTTAACCCAGCCAAATGCCAAATATGGGTAACTCATGGCATCGTGCTAGAGCATATCATATCGCAATACGGAATTGCCATTGATCTATATAAGATCAAATAAATAATTGAGATGACCATGCCCAAAACAGTGCGTGATGTCTATACCTTTATGGGCCATGCCAATCACTATAGATATTTTATATTACTATTTGCATTATTGGCCTTGCCACTCTACCGCCTCACTGTTGAACCTAAGTGGACACAGAAGATTAAGCAAGCCTTGGTCACCGCCCCAATCCTACGGTCTCCAAATTGGAGCATCGAATTTCATGTGCTCACGGATGCATCTAAGTATGCAATAGGGATCGTGTTGACCCAACCAGGTGAGAAAAAGAAAGATTTTCCCGTCCGCTTTGCGAGCCGTCAGCTCATTGAAGCCAAAGTTAACTACACTACCACCGAACAGGAGGCCCTTGCCATGATTTTTAGCATTAAGAAATTTTGACATTACCTTTTGGCCAACCCTTTTGCCTTTTATGTTGACCATCAACCATTGTTATATCTGGTAAATTGACCTTGTACAACGAGCCGTATTACACGATGGCTTTTACAGCTTCAAGAGTTTGAATTTTGGATAGTGGTTAGGACCGGAAAACAACATTATTTGGCTGACCACCTTTCTAGATTGACGACACGTCGAGAAGAAGTGGGAGTTGATGATGAACTCCCGGATGCTCATATTTTTTATGCTGATGTAGTTCCAGAATGGGCTGCCAATATAGTTGAGTATGTCAAAATATTGAAAAATCTATCTAATGTTGTGAGTATGGGTCCTAAAAATGCCAAAGATGAGTTGAGCTTTTTTGGCTTAGTATACATCTTAGAATAAAATAATTAAGGTAGGTAGAAGTAGAAACTCGAGCTACCATAGGAATTGCCATTTGTACTTTACATGCCACATTTAATGCATGAAAAGACTATGTGGCACAATTAGACATAGTGAGGTGGCTTGGATAAGTCTAGATAGCTTGAGAGGTGGATCCACAACTCCAATTCAACTCAAAGTAGGAGAAGAGTCCATGGATCTATATATATGTGATGTACTCTCATTGAGAAAATGATGAAATTTGTGTGTAATGCAAATTTAGAGACAAGCTCTTTGTGCCATCTCTCTCTCCATGAGTTTTGTACTTGCTATTTTCTCTCTCTAGTCGAGTAGAGGCATTTATGATGCTTTGTCTTATGTTTTGTTGACAGATCTTGCTTGTAACACAATAATATTGCTTGTATGATCAGCTTTCCTATTGACAACCAATGCTAGTCTGATATTTATGGTGTTATTGTACTTAGGAGATCAAAAATACATGCATAGAGCGTCCCACATGTGTGAATTCAGCATGGTATCAGAGCCTACCTAAGTTTTACAAGCAAATCTAATCAAAACCCCTGTCGCTGCTGACTTTCGACTTTGGAACTCCTTTGAGCTCCTGATTTGTCCTTGATGCACTTTGTGTTGAGCTCCCTGAGCTCCAGATTTGTTCTGTTCCGCACAAGTATCAAGGCTCCCTGAGCCGAAGGATTTATCGTTTGATTGCACACTTTATGGTCCACTTCGTGCCTTGTTGCTTCTGCACCTTGATTTCTCTCCTTGTCCCAGCCTGATCTTGATACTTTTCCATCTTGGCTCTTTAAGGTAGGCAAAGACAATGCACCTCTCACTTAGCTTAAAGTAGCTCTTTGAATCAGCCCAAATGTAACCATTGACCTCATGGAAAGCCAAAGGGTCGCACCAGTTTGATCCGCATCCAAACTATCTCTTCGCGTTTGTTTGAAGCACCATGTCCGTCGCGCAAAACTTGACTTTCACAATTCCATCACTGGTCAGTTGCCTCACAGTCAAAACAAGAAGTGTACATCGAGCTTGGCTTCAAGTAGCTCTCTTTGAATCAGACACATGCACCCAGAGTTTGCACTAGTCCGATCTCAACGCGAACTGTCCCTTAGCGTCCGTTCGAAATACCAAGTCTCTCATGCAAGACTCAACTTTCTCAGTTCCTTCATTGATTAGTTGCCTTACACGTAACACAAGCCAGCGTACTCATATGTTTCCTCATCATTGCTGGTCCAGAGAAAGCCTATAACAAACTTTCCTTTCCACAACAAAAACTTGTCAACTTATTAGGTCCAAAGTTCGCCAGTCTCCTCGTGTGAGTATGGCTAGGTCACCTTGAATTTGCCCCCATTTTGATCAACTTTAATTCAAAATTTGCCCCAAGAGAGAGGTGTGTGTGATAGTTCCCCTCCACTTAATAAATCAGCTGATCAGACTTTAGAGTAGAGTTCTTCGGACAAAAAGCCTTTCCAACACTTTGCTTCCCATCTGCTAGGATTATGGCTCGATCCAACTTGTTGCCAATCTCTGAAGAGGATCCTAGTCTTTTCCCCTTTGAGGAAAAACCCAACTGATACTGGATACCACCCATGCTCAGTGAGTTTCAGTTCCGAAGGTGGCCGTCCCAAAATGAAGACCAACTGCTCCATAGAAGATCTCCCCTGAAATTGCCCTTTCCAACTTTTGACTTCCTGCTTGCGTCTGGTGGGCGTTGTCGCAAACGAAACTAACCCAAGAAATAGGCTAGCCATCCATCCTTTGCAAACATTGAGTCGTTTCGTTGTCGTTCACGTGTGAGTACTTGAACTGCAAATCCGCCCCACAGATTCTGGATATCACCCATGCTCAGTGAGTTTCAGTTCCGAAGGTGGCCGTCCCAAAATGAAGACCAACTGCTCCATAGAAGATCTCCCCTGAAATGGCCCTTTCCAACTTTTGACTTCCTGCTTGCGTCTGGTGGGCGTTGTCGCAAATGAAACTAACCCAAGAAACAGGCTAGCCATCCATCCTTTGCAAACATTGAGTCGTTTCGTTGTCGTTCACGTGTGAGTACTTGAACTTCGAATCCGCCCCACAGATTCTGTAGTCCTCTTTGTTTGATGGTATCAGCCTTCAAAAGAAAAGGTTCCTTCTCGAGCCATCAGCTCCTTGTATCACAAGCAATCATGCAAACCAGGCAAAGCACGAGTACTAAGACTCACCACGAGTACGTACAAGTAAGACACTCAGGCAGGTTTACTAACAAGTAACAAAGGCAAGGTCCCCCTTTGAGATGGTCCTGCCAACGGACCTTTGCCTGGCCGCGCCCATGCAAATCGATCACGGAATCAGCCCACATAGGACACCCCTCCAACTATCCGTGCTTTCACCATTAAGCAGCACATTGCCTCAGTCACGCCCCACCACTTTTTGGTCGATACCCTTATAGCTAAACGATCGGCAGCTATCCTGCACCGGCAGCTAACCACCCGTGCTTTACACCCGAATTCGAGCAGCATCTCTGTATCAATGGTTAACCCGTACAGTTCGAATATGTCGCCCCGCACCCCACAAGGTACAGACCGTGCTTTCACCTCCCTAGACAGCACTTTGCCTCATCCGTCCTACGTGCAGACAGCGCCAGGCCCGAACCGCGAGAACTGACCGTGCTTACACCTCAAGGGCAGCACCTTGACTCATCAAGTCCCCCGTTCTGCCGACCATCCCGACCGTGGACGCACCCGTGCTTACACTGTGGGCAGCACCTTGCACAACAGTTGTCTTGATGAACCCCAAACCGTGGCCATTTCCGTGAGATCCACATAGCTGACCGGCCAGTCGGCTCTGATACCACATGTAGCACAGGCATCCCAAAGGGAGCCGAGAACCACGACTTAGCTTCCCAACCTTCAACTCTTGCCATCCAAACCCACTTGACATACAAGCAGCCAACTCGCCAACAACGATCAGACTTAACCAACTTGAAGTTCCGAAAACCAACATTGAGATCCAACCTGGCGCCATGCCAGATCGAGGGTCCCGACGTGGGTGACTTCCCTCCAAGCAAGCCGCCCGACATACATCAAACTTAACCAACTCAAAGCTCCATTACAAACGAGTAACATCCGTTCCAAGCAAGCGGTCTGACTTACATCAGACT
This sequence comes from Diphasiastrum complanatum, assembly GCA_029204225.1. NCBI lineage: Eukaryota > Viridiplantae > Streptophyta > Lycopodiopsida > Lycopodiales > Lycopodiaceae > Diphasiastrum > Diphasiastrum complanatum. Next base: position 33,656,547 of record CM055110.1, on the reverse strand, counting down.
TAACCAACTGAAAGCTTCGTCACGAGCGCTGGAAGCCAACCTGGCGCCACGCCAGACTGGACAGCCATAAACAGGTAACATCCACCCAAGCAAGCCATCCAACTCAGCCGACAGGTTAGAGCCCGTTCCCCAAGAGCTTAACCCATTCACGTTCATGCAAGGAACACTCAGAACCACAAGCCGCGACAGATATGGAAACAACCAGTTCTTGGACCAAATGGTCCCGACAGCATACCGCTGGCGCCACGGACCGAATGGTCCCGACGGCATACCGCTGGCGTCCCGGGATACGACCCTCAGCTATGTGCCAAGTTAAAAATTTTGAAAGCGGCCTTACAACTGGCGCTTTTACCGAACACTGAAACCCAGAAGGTAATCAGAGTCAGTTTGAGGAAAATCCCACTTTATTGATAAATCTGAGAAGGTTACATTTCAAGTGTGTGACCGACCCTAGTCTCCGGGGCGCTAGCATGCCAAGGCGAGAGCCATGACAACATTCCAGCAAGGGAGGCTGAGACTTGGTTGGAGCTCGCCCTGAGTCGCAACCCGCACTCCCCTATAGTATTGGTGTGATTCGGCACCCCCCCCTCATACCAAGCACTCTACCCAAGCTGGTAAAGCACGTTTTTCTCTCTCTAGAATTTTCTCTTTCTAGAAAGTCATTTTTTTTCTCTAGATTTTATTGATCCCCAGGCTTCCTTTAATCATGCCTAGATCGTGTGAGGTGATTGCACATCGATCTGAGCTCTCTGGACTTCGCTAGAACCGATCAAAGATTTTCAGCCATAGGAACTTGGCGCCGGCTGGATTCTGGTCACAGTGGCGCCGGGAGCGGCGCCGGCGCCGTTGGCGCCGGGAGCAGCAGGGGCGCTGCTGGCGCCGGGGACATAGCTGGCGCCGATGGCGCCGGAAGTAAAGCTTGTAAAGGTAGCTTTACAACAGGAGCCGTGAGTACCTTTTTCTTTCATGCTAATAAAGTAAGCCGCATTTCTCATTGAGGAGTGAGCTTCAGTTTGATGTCTAAGTGCAGCAGCTTCACATAGGTTTTACGTAAGTGAACTAGATCTACACTTTTCCTGTGCTGGGTGTAAAACACAATATCATTGCTCTGCTTTACAGTTGGTTTCCTTTGGCCGGTGAATCAAGCCCGTGCCCTTGTATATGTGACTAAAGTCTGGCCGGTGAATTAAGCCCGTGCCATGAGTCTTAGGTTCTAGTTTGGCCCTGATGAGGACATCAGCTTTCTCAAACGAGGGGAGGATGTTGTAAAGCTGACTTGGGTGCACCCAGCGTGCCCTGTAAGACTCAAAGGGGTGACACTCCCTAAGGTCCCAGAGCAAGTTAGAATGTCAAGGACTGAGCCTCCGACCTGTGGTGAGCCAGTCAAGTAGTCACAAAGTCATGAGCTAGCTCTGGAGCTCGAGTCATGGCCTAGTCAGGAAAGCAGGTTGATTCGGCCGCCGGGACGGCTCCCGGGTCCCATGTCCGGGAGCCAGACTGATTCTGCCAGGCTTGCCAGGCTTAATCAGCAAAATAAAAACTAAGTCCTAAAAAGCGTGCTTTACCAGAAAGCACTATGTTTCAAACCAGAGGGGGTGCGCCGAATCACAGCAGAACTATAGGGGGAGTCCGGCAGACAGAAACTTGGGTAGATCAACCAGCGCCAGGAATCCAGTCGCCAGGTCTCAGCTCCCTCTACCAGCACGAGCCAGGCACAATGCCCAGCACGTGTTGGTGGCCCCGAGACCGGTCAGTCTATGTATGAATGTAACCTCTTCCGAATCTAATAAAGTTGATCCTTGGGGATGATTACCATTTCGGTTTCGCCTCCGGGACTGGTCCAAGTGGAAGGACCCTTACTACAACCTTTTGCCGTCGCTGGCGCCTAAGGGTCCATGTCATCGACATGGGGCTTGCCGCTATGCCAATTGGTCAGTTTGGCGACCACTATGCCTTGGATTTCATGTGTGGCTTGTCTTTGCCTTTGGTTACCTTTTGGGGACGGATTCTGAGTTGGCTTTTGGGTTGGTTGGGATTCCAGTTTTCTTAAGTCTGAATGGTTAAGCTTGTTACGTTTCTGAGTTGGCTATTATGTAAGTGCATGATGGATAAATGTTAGACTTAAGCGCGTGTTGGGGAAACCGCTCAAGTCCCAGCGCCCTTTGAGGCGCCGGCGCAACACCAAGCCGCACCCAACTCGCCCAAATTTCATTTTGCCATGCAATTGGAATCCATACTAATGGATGAAGCAGCACCACCACCAGCAACAACGGCTATTCCAACTAGCCCTTCAAGGTAGAGCATCCGACTCCAGGAGCTACTCAAGTGGAGGCCATCTTTTAAGCTTCCCCCTCTACCCCAAATTCCAACAAAGATCAACTCACCACCAAGGCACACAACTATCGAAGATCAGCCTAAAGATACCGTGGTAGCAGATATTGCCAAAGAGGCTCTAGACACTCAAGGGAAAGAAATTATCATTCTTGATCAAGGAGAAGGGTCGCCCATGCACACCTATACGGGATACCCTGATTGTGTTGCCATGCTCCGCAACTGAAATCAAAGGCAAGGAAGAACAGATCATCGAGCAGCTGGCACCCCAACCCATATGGTGCAACGTCCTCTTCAAGGATGCCAAAAAGATCCTGGAGGAATATTTTCCCCACTATCTACCCATCCCTAGGCGAGCAACGTGGCCCAGAAAACAGGAGGATGCCAATGGACCACCAAACTGGCCCATCATTCCAAACTCCAGGACTTGGAAGCACCAAGCAAATTTCTAGTACGCCTTGGAGCAGTTTCATCACAGACACCACCAATCGGTTGATTCCACGGTGCGGCAAGCGATGCTCAACTGCAAGGAGCTTACTTTCCTTAGTACTCTCGAATTCCATTGGGATCGCTCCTTGGGTCCCTTGTTTTTTGATCCCAACATCCCTTTCCCTAGTCTCAAACGAAAGGACTAGTTTACCATGGCAAGAATTTATTACCGAGCAGCAATGACGACATCCCAACATGCAGCTCGAGTGGAAGAGTGGCAACGCTCCCAATGGTTGCCCCATAGCTCCCATGTGTTCGGGCCTCTCAAGGATGACAACACTATACGAGCCCAAGCATTGGAGGGTTACAGAAAACTCATCCAGGAAATCCACAAGACCAATGAAGCGCAGGACGCCGAGCTGTAGGAAGCCCTATTCAAGTGAATTGCCATGGGACTGGCAACCATTTAGCAGTGGGGGAGTGTGGGGGCCGGAATACAAGGCCAAGGGGCATTTCAATGGAGCTTGGGAGATGTTGTAAAGCTATCTTCATAAGCTTTACTTCCGGCGTCACTAGCGCTAGCATTGTTTTTGGCGCCAGCAGCGCCCCTGTTGCTCCCGGCGCCAACGGCGCCAGTGCCACTGTGACCAAAATCCAGCCGGTGCCAAGTTCCTATGGCTAAAAATCTTTGATTGGTTCTAGCGAAGTCCAGAGAGCTCAGATCGATGTGCAATCCCCTCACACGATCTAGGCATGATTAAAAGAAACCTGGGGATCAATAAAATCTAGAGAGAGAAAATGACTTTCTAGAAAGAGAAAATTCTAGAGAGAGAAAAATGTGCTTTACCAGCCTGGGTAGAGTGCTTGGTATGAGGGGGGGGGGTGCCGAATCCCACCAATACTATAGGGGAGTACGGGTTGTGACTCAGGGCGAGCTCCAACCAAGTCTCAGCCTCCCTTGCTAGAATGTTGTCATGGCTCTCGCCTTCGCATGCTAGCGCCCCGGAGACTAGGGTCGGTCACACACTTGAAATGTAACCTTCTTAGATTTATCAATAAAGTGGGATTTATCAAATAAGTGGACGGAAACTATCACACACACCTCTCTCTTGGGGCAAATTTTGAATGAAAGTTGATCAAAACGGGGGCAAATTCAAGGTGACCTAGCCATACTCACACGAGGAGACTGGCGAACTTTGGACCTACTAAGTTGACAAGTTTTTGTTGTGGAAAGGAAAGCTTGTTATAGGCTTTCTCTGGACCGGCAATGATGAGGAAACATATGAGTACGCTGGCTTGTGTTACGTGTAAGGCAGCTGAGCTGATCAATGAAGAAACTGTGAAAGTTGAGTCTTGCATGAGAGACTTGGTATTTAGAACGGACACTAAGGGACAGTTCGCGTTGAGATCGGACTAGTGCAAGCTCTTGGTGCACGTGTCTGATTCAAAGAGAGCTACTTGAAGCCAAGCTCGATGTACACTTCTTGTTTTGACTGTGAGGCAACTGACCAATGATGGAATTGTGAAAGTCAAGTTGCGCGACGGACATGGTGCTTCAAACAAACGCAAAGAGATAGTTCGTATGCGGATCAAACTGGTGCGACCCTTTGGCTTTCCACGAGGTCAATGGTTACATTTGGGCTGATTCAAAGAGCTACTTCAAGCTAAGTGAGAGGTGCATTGCGGAGTACTCAATCTTTGCCTACCTTAAAGAGCCAAGATGGAAAAGTATCAAGATCAGGCTGGGACAAGGAGAGAAATCAAGGTGCAGAAGCAACAAGGCACGGAGTGGTCCATAAAGTGGGCAATCAAACGATAAGTCCTTTGGCTCAGGGAGCCTTGATACCTGTGCGGAACTGATTAAATCTGGAGCTCAGGGAGCTCAACACAAAGTGCATCAAGGACAAATCAGGACCTCAAAGGAGTTCCCAAATCTACGCTTTTCCCAGACAAAGACATATTTTCAAGTTATGTAATTTTTCAGTACAAAGAGCTGAGCCTCCGACTTGTGGTGTGCCAACTTCAATGTTAATAAAAAGTGGCCAGTAAATTGAGTATTGTGCCAAGTAGCTTAAATGTATAGTTATTTTAATTGGGAGACACCTTTACTTTAATCTGACATCTGATGAGGACATCAGATTTTATAAAGGTGGGGTGGATGTTGTAAAGCTATCTTCATAAGCTTTACTTCCGGCGCCACTGACACCAGCATTGTCCTCGGCGCCAGTAGCGCCCCTGCTGCTCTTGGCGCCAACGGTGCTGGCACCACTCCCGGCAACACTGTGACCAGAATCTTGCCGGCGCCAAGTTCCTATGGCTAAAAATCTTTGATCGGTTCTAGCGAAGTCCAGAGAGCTCAGATCGATGTGCAATCACCTCACACGATCTAGGCATGATTAAAGGAAGCCTGGGGATCAGTAAAATCTAGAGAGAGAAAATGACTTTTTAGAAAGAGAAAATCCTAGAGAGAGAAAAACGTGCATTACCAGCCTGGGTAGAGTGGTTGGTATGAAGGGGGGTGCCGAATCCCACCAATGCTATAGGGGAGTGCGGGTTGCGACTCAGGACGAGCTCCAACCAAGTCTCAGCCTCCCTTGCTGGAATGTTGTCATGGCTCTTGCCTTGGCATGCTAGCGCGCCGGAGACTAGGGTCGGTCACAGATTTGAAATGTAACCTTCTCAAATTTATCAATAATGTGGGATTTTTCTCAAACTGACTCTGATTACCTTCTGGGTTTCAGTGTTCGGTAAAAGCGCCAGTTGTCAAAAGTCTTTATGGACTCAAGCAAGCACCAAGATCATGGTATTCAAGACTTAATTCTTTCCTTATCTCACTAGGATTTACTCTTAGTGACTATGATCCTTCCATGTATCTAAAGTTTGTTGATAGTAATATTGTCATTCTTCTAATTTATGTTGATGACATTATTCTTTGTGGAAGTTGTATCAAGCTAGTTGATGAAACTAAACTAGCACTTGGATGTGAGTTTAAAATGCAAGATCTAGGAGAAATACATTACATCCTAGGCCTAGAGATTGATTTTTATGAAGATCATGTTTTTATATGCCAATCTAGATATGCTCACTCTTTGCTGAAAAAATTCCATATGGAAAATTCTAAGAGCATAGATACTCCAATGGAGCAAATTGTAAAATATCCTAATAAAGGTGATGAAAGATCCTTTGGGGACATCACACTTTTTAGGAGTCTTGTAGGCTCCTTGATTTGGCTTGCCATTACTAGGCGTTTTTGTGTGCACAAATTGATTCAATTTATGCAAGATCCTAAGATTCATCATTGGAAGATGGCCAAGAGGATTCTAAGATTTGTATCTTAATCTTGTGATTATGGTCTACTTTATAAAAGTGAAGATCTATCCATTGTTAGCTACTCGGATTTGGATTTTACAAGTGGCAAGATGGATCGAAAGTCTATTAGTGCATACACTATCTTTCTTGGAGGCAATCTAATATCTTGGCTTTCCAAAAAGCAAGATACTATATCTCTCTCTTCATGTGAGGCCGAGTACAAAGCACTCAGTACAACCTCCAAAGAGGTGCTTCGGATCAAGAGATTATTACTGGAGCTAAAGTGCATCAAGGAAGATGATCTACCAATGATCAAGTGTGATAATATCTCGGCCAAGATCTTGCCAATAATCCCATATTTCATGCAAGAAGCAAGCATATAGAATTGGCACACCATTTTCTGAGAGAAAAGCTTATTGGAGGAGAAATCTATTTGGAGCATGTCAACTCGTCCTCTTGTATTGCCGATCTACTCACCAAGCCTTTGAGCAAAAGTACTTTCATCAAGCATAGATCTAATCTTGGAGTTATATCAAGATCAATGTTCAAATATTCATAGATAATTTTTTAGGAGGAGTGTGAAGAATTGAAATAGATTATCTATGTTAGATATAGGGGTCTTATGTTTTTTATATCAAGCATCTAGGTGTAGGATGTTGATAGGACCAAATTTGGCATAGATGGCAAATTACCCATTTCCACTTGTAATGCCACTATTTAGCCAAAATAGAGTAAGAGGCTAAACTCATGCCAATTAGAGTGTAGACAAGTGTAATACTTTTGTTTGATGAAATTTAAGAGGTCCAATAGGATTTAGAGGTGGAACCTTGAGGGGTCCAATAGAATTTGAGGTTTGCTTGAAAATGGTCCAATAGAAACTAGAGGTGAATGGATCAATGGTCCAATAGGATTAAGAGGTGGCAAAAGTGTGGTCCAATCATATTTAAGCATAGTGGTAGCTCGTGGATCTACTAGTATCATTGTACTTCTCATTTGGATCTAATTGATTTTTAGATTGAGTGGATTTTGTGAGTAACTGGTTTTCTAGCTTTCTCTCTCTACCCGAGAGCTCATGATGATTTTCTCTCTCTACCCAAGGAGAGTAGCTTGTTTTTACTTAGATTATTTTTGGAACACTTCCCACACGTGTGAGTGAGAGTTGGAAGTGATTGAATGCATGTAGTACTGTATTTTTGCCATAGAATCAAAGATAGATCTTGAATCTCAATCTAGTCTTGATCTTGGTGCATCTACACACCTTAGGAGATCACAAGTACATGTTGTGGACAGTCCACACGTGTGAATTTAACATGATATTGTCATAAAAATGAACAAATTTGAACCATCGAGATGTCCTTTGAGCAAACCTAGGCTAGAACTAGAGGCCACTTTGAAACTGGATTCAATATAATGAGCCTACATCAAGCTAGAATTTGGAATTGGAAAAGGCCTTTCTTTAAGTGCAAATGCGGTGAAAAATGTAGAAAAAATTCCTCTATTGTTTGATTTGACCACGCTATCTGGTACATGATGATGATGAACAACCTTGCCAAGTTTTTCCTTGGTGCCTCTCTACAGAATCAACTTAATGCTTTTTTCCTTTGGCTGCGTAAACCTGCTAGAGATGTTGTCAAAGCTCATCTTACCTCAAACTTTAGAATATCCAAGAAATTGAACGCCTTTTTAAAAAGTCCAGCTTTTCTACCTTACCAGATAAATACTTCTAGAATACGAATAAAAAGACAAGTTCCTTCAATTTGAATAATCCAAGTTCGGTCATAACAGGCAGTGGCAACAACAAGAAGAGGAAATACTTTCCAAGTAAATGCAATGAGGGACAAAGAAGTGGTGGAAAAGAGGATCTTCCTATCAGAAAGCTAAATTTTTACCGTGATTGATCCATGTGCAAGAAGAAATAGAAGAAATAAGATTATTGGAGGTCATTTGTGCAATTGGTAGATGACGATTGGTGGTTAGAAAAGACAAAGGGAAGATGTTTTTCCATTTATGGTATTACAATAGATGCTTTGAGAGTCTTAATGTCAAGAAACTATATTCTGAGACTTTACTTCATATATTTGGTCATACTGATGATATCTTTGGGCAAATTGTGTTTGGTTGGATTTATTTTCTACACTTGAAGCAAGAATGGTACAAGCCCATTCATGTCCTTTGCGATTTCAATATTGATGATATTCCTCCTTGTATTTGTTTGAATACTAAACGCTTTAAAGGGTTTATCATTGAAAATTTTGGACATGTGATATCTATGGATACGAAAATATTTAGTAACAAGTTTTTAAAAAACTGCCTGAACAAAGGACTTAATCACATCCCTTTACAACAATCAAATATTAATGAGGTTGCTTTGGAGCTTTACCATGGATGGTTTAAATTGGCTAAGTTTTTACCTATATATCAGAACATTGATAATGACCACATTATGGAGCATGCCCTCATTTGTAAACATGTTGTAACAAACTTCTTAAGAAAAACTAAATGGCTACACGACAATAGCATGACAAGAAACAATTTAAAGAACGTTGTTGATGAACATGACTGGATTACTACCAATCTATATGTTAATGGTGTGGATAAGGCCCAACATAACTCTTGTTCATGTGCATAAACTTTGTTAGAAATCTAGCTTTACAAGGACTATCTAGTCATGACTTTGCCCCTTTTCCTAAGCATGGTAGCAATACCATTAATAATGCTATGGTAATTATTAAACATACCTTTTCGGATATCATACCTGATTATATGATAGGGAAAGAAGAATTACCTTTTCTACTCTGTACCTTTAAGGCACATAAAAACACCTGTTGATGGATTATAGACGCACATGACTGCTACTTTTCTAAGGTGACCATTCCTTTCTGGAGCTCTTGGTATTTTGTCGCCTCTCCTCATGGAGGGTGCAGGCCTTAAGGCACACTCATACTAGAGTTACCTAAATGTGGATACCAACCTATTTTGGCAATGCAACTCATCCACTAAATTTTACCTTAATGTGCCTAGTAAAATTACTGCTATGAGATCTACTGATTTTTCTAAATGCTATGAAAATATCCCTCTAAATGGCGCGGATGGGCTAAAAACTGTCATACGTAAAATGATACTATACGCAGTCAAATTTTGAAAGAATGATAATCTTGCATATAAAAAGAAACCTGACAGTGGTAAATTCAAATGGAAATGGGTAAACAAACCCAATAATAAATGGATTCCTATGGATAGATTACTATTCAGCCAGTGGAATGATTTATTGATTGATAACTGCATTGTGAGACTAGGAAATAGGACTTGGAAACAAGTTTGTGGTAGTCCTATGGGCTTTGCTTGTTCACCCTCTTGGTGTAATTGGTATTTGTCATTTTATAAATTAGTTTTTTAAAGAGACTTGCCAAACTTGGCAAAACAGAATACTTACGTGCTTTCAAATATACCTTTCAGTATATTGATGACATTTGTTTTATCAACAATCCGGATGCTATGATATTTTTGGATAAAGATCAGCCACGTACCATTGATAATGCTAAATGGATCTACCCTTTGGAATATTTGACCATTAAAGATGAGGGTACTTGTGATAATTTGGTTAACTTTTTGAGTATTACTACTACCTTTTATTTTGTTTCAACTTTCATATGAAAAAGTTCGATAAAAGAAAGGATCTTCCTTTTCCTTTTTTCTAGTATATCCACTTAGCATCCAATAGACCGATATTTAACTCTTATAAAGTTATTATTTCTCAGATTGTTGCTGCAATGTACTGCTGTAGAAACCAGGATGCTTTTATTAATGAAGTCAAAAACATCGTTATTACATTTCAAAGGAATGGATTTATGATAGGGAAGCTATACGAGATCACCAATAATAGATTCTTACACAATATTTTCCCTAGACTGATGTTTACATTACCAACAAATGCCGATTTTCTCTTGTAGGCAGTTAGCACTCCATCTCAGGGGTGCTAATTGTGGGTACGGTTGGTGGGTTCTCTCTCTCTCTCTCTCTCTCTCTCTCTCTCTCTCTCTCTCTCTCTCTCTCTCTCTCTCTCTCTCTCTCTCTCTCTCTCTCTCTCTCTCTCTCTCTCTCTCTCTCTCTCTCTCATGGGCTCTATTATATGATAACTACATGATATATACGCTTTGAAACATCATGGAATTGGTTCTCTCTTATGATACCAAACTGATTAAAATACCCTTGCATGGGTTGGTTTCATATTGAATATACTTATTCTATGCATAAGTAATGTGGCTGGCCACCCTACAAATGTGCTGATTGCCTCGCTGATGGTCTTTGATAATGATAAGTATTGAGCATATGATAATGGTAATAGACGTGTATGAATGTACGAGTACTATCACTGCATGTGATGGCATATAGCTATAACTGCTAATGCTTCTATGAAGCACTAATGGTAATGATAACTATGAGCACTATGATAACCATTGCAACTAATGCCTTCTATCGTTTGTTGGAAATTCAAGGTGATGAGATACTATCATGACATGATAATACTTTAAACCTCTTGTGATGAGTTATGCTTGACTGATTCATTTATTGTCTTGGGAACGTGATAAGGATTATAAGAATGCTACACATGCGTTAACCTAGTTCTTTCAGTTTGAATACATTAGTACATAAGGAGGATATCGCTTTAGTTGAGGAAGATGGGTAGCTCGCAGGAAATGTCGTCATCTCATAACCATGTACGAATCCATATTTTTACACTGATGCAATGTGCGGGAATCTTTAAAAATGCACATACGACGCAACATAGACGTCTGGACATGGTAAAAATGATTGGTTATATGTGATCTCTACAGGCTTGTGTTTCTTACTCTTGTCATATGAGGGTTGAGTCGAATATGATATATGCAAGGCATGAAGGTATAAAATGTAAAATGGCAAGTGAAGGTGGGCTATATTGCTGGTTTCTGGATCTGACTATGGTAGGCTTGTATCGCATGGATTTGCCCAATCCACAACGTGCTTAGACTCCTAACTACCTTCCTAGGACGTCTTTGGGGCTAGCACACCCGGTCAACCAACCAAGCAAGGTCCATCACTATATATTTGCTCATTTTGGAGCCATAATCATTAAGTAAGTTTGGAGAGTTTTCTATCAAGCTTGTGTAATCTCTCCTTTAGCTTGCAAATGTTTGTGTCTAATTGCTCATGTACTTCGTTTTCAGGCTAGAGGCCATACTACAGGCTGTAGTTCACACATGTACTGAAGGCCCTTCATGATCAGAGCATTTGCATCTTGCTTTAGATTGGTCTTGCTTGTTAGATCAAGATTTTTGGCATTTCCTCAAGGACTAATGTTGGAGGCCAGCAAATATGCGTAACAGCCTAGTGATTTTTTTAAAGTGTATTTCTGTGAAACCTTAACAGCCACAATATCACACCTGCATTTATTATTTCAAGATTTGAGAAGTAATAAATGTGCAATGCATCATTACTATTTTTAGACACAACCAAAAGTGCATTACACTTTGTAAGGTACTTTTGCTATCATTAGAAAGTATTTTTAGAAACCTAAAATCATAAATTTACTATTTTTAGTAAATCTCGGGTTATTTTTAGCAACAAAAAAAAAATCAACGATTGTCACGGCAGGGGAAGGCCCCCGCCCGGGGGCCTTACCCTATACAAACAGTCACCCTTGTGGATTAAATATATCATCCATTCAAGGTCCTAAAACTCACTAAATTATTAACATCTCTCACAAGCGTTACTTACACGGTTACACCCTTTGTCCTTTGACCATATCTTTTTTGTAAAATCCGCCTCACGAATTTTCTTTCCACATATTCATTGTGTTTCCGTGTTGATTTATTCACATCTTCTAATATATGCATGAGAGGCCTTGGGCATTTTTTGGGGCAATACGTCCACAAACGGAACATATATGTGGGTACTAGTATGTCGCAACTTTATCAATGTGGAGCTTTCGGACCTATTTCATGGCTATATAGCTATGCATGGAACTTCCATGCACATTCAAAAAGTGGATTTTCCTTGCAAATCTTGGACCAATGCTATGCTGATGCAAGAAAAACTTTCCGTGTACAAATCCAATGTAATTTTTTTTTTGCCAAAGTCCATCATTGTGATAATGGAAACTATAACTCATTTTCTTATCTTGCTACTACCATGGCTTGACAAAAGGAATTGTAGACAATTTCTTAGACATAGGAAGTAGCATAGAGAACAACATATGCTAGAGTTGGAGCAAGTTATTTAGCTTATAATAACTAGGATTTTGCTAGTTTAGTTTGACTAGACTAGCTTAGTTTGACTACACTAACGAGAGGAGCAATGGGAGGTAGTCACATAGGCATTCATCATCATTGGATACAAGGCCCAATCTTTGTATTGTGGGAATGAAAACTTCGAGTGTTCTCTCTCTCTCTCTCTCTCTCTCTCTCTCTCTCTCTCTCTCTCTCTCTCTCTCTCTCTCTCTCTCTCTCTCTCTCTCTCTCTCTCTCTCTCTCTCTCTCTCTCTCTCTCTCTCTCTCTCTCTCTCTCTAGTGTTTTAGCATTTTGGTAAAATTAAAATTGCAAAAAGTAAGTCTGGAATGATTATTCTTAGCTCTTATGTTTTGGTAGGTTTGGATCCTCTCTCTTAGCGGGAAAACTTCTTGTAAATATTGGCAACCTCTTCAAATCATGCTACATGACAGACCTAATCCATTTCATCTTCTTGCAAGCTCTCCACAACTTGTTGAGAAACTTGTAACCATCTTCATGCAATATGACGCAGCAGCAACAAATATTAGGACCTTCTTGGGACTCAAAAAGGGCCCCGTTCTTGCTTACACATGTTTCCTAGTCAAGATTAATTAGCTCAGTAATAGTCATGTATGTAAATAAAGCTAGGTTTATCATGGACTAGATCACAGATCAATAAGTTCCACTTACACCTAGTGTAATAAGCCAAAGACAAGTTACTTATGTGCTTTTATAAGGCCTAAGTTCATCTACTAATCCATTGTAGCCTCCTTTTCTAAGCCTTCCAATTTCTTCTTTTTTTGTTAGCTCAGTTTGCGAAAAAAAAAAAAAAAAAAAGAGGGGGGGGGGGGGGGGGGGGGGGGGGGGGGGGGTTTGGGGCAAGATCCATTTTCCAAAACAAAAACCATTGAGGGGCAAGATCCCCACAATCCCTATTGAATCACAAAATGTAATGAGGGGGCCCATGCAAGCGCGCTCGCCCCCCCCCCCCTTTACATTTTATGATTTACAAAAAACACTTTTAGTTCAAGTTCCTGCCTAGGGTTTCCCAATTTCTATGTGAGAGGGATTGGAGCACTTGGTTCCTCATCTATATCTAAACGAATAAATTGTCACAAGTAGTGAGAGCAATTGGTTTGTTGCAACACCACCTTAAGGTTTATTTGATGTTTCAAAAAAAATCACTAATTTGATTTGGATGTGTGAAATATTATTTGGGCTTCCTCATATACCAACTATACATATGCCAAATGGGATGACATCATGCAATGTTGCATTGATGAGATGGATGATATTAGGAGACACAAGATGATCAAACTAGTGTTTAGATTTAAGGACGCCCAACATGTCAAAGCCCATCTAGAACGAATATCAAAACTTCAAAGAAATAAAATTTTGCCTACCTTTTCAAGTGGACATGAACTTCCTCGAAGAGTTATATTAGTAGCCACCATGTAGGTAATATTCTAGCCCACTCAAACATAAATGACACTTTAAGAGTACTCAGGCGATGTAGATTGATATTGAGCTATTGATGTTTCTACTTTGGATTGGAAATAGGTGTATCAAGGCAAAACTGAGTATGCTGGTGAAAACTTGTTCGCATGGCTCTAACAAAAGACTTTCGAGGTTATTTTTTGAATGATTGAAATCTACAGCCTACTAGAATTTCTAAAACAGAGCTAGTTCTGGCACCATACCATATTACAACCTTAACATGCTTGTGCTGCTACATAGTTTTTGTCCTAAGCCAACAAATTTGACCGAAAAGCATAAAAAGCATACTTTACATTCCTTTGCGTATAGAGTTCCTTATTCAACCTCTTCAATCCAAATTATTTCCAAGAAAATGAGCGATGGAACAATAAATGAATGCTGCATTCAGAACACAATGAAACTATCAATGAAGCTGCACGGAAACCTTTTGATGTTTTTGCACACACTCCATTGTTACATGTGTCAGAATTTGTGATACAAATTCTAGATGAAGTTACTAGTCCTACTAGCACTCAAACAAAACCAAGCATAGAGAGAATTCAGATCATACGAGAATTGAGGAATACTCTAGCATATTGGAATAATTGTGGTGGGGCGCCAACCTACTTAAATAGATTCTCTAATCAATGAAAAAAGCTAAGAGCCTAAAGTAAATAGCAAAAGAGCAAAAGCTAATTGCTATGATTACTAACTATATTGGGTAAAGTCCCAAGATGAATTTCTAAGTACTAAATAAAACCTAATTTAGTTGTAGTGCACCCACCAAAACGCACTCATAGATAATGTGCAGATAATCTGACTAGTTCCAGTTAATCTAGAAGAAACTTGATGGACTTTATATCAAGCACCCCAAATAGTATTGAAAGTGATCTGCAGTCAGAATGGTTCACACGGGACCATTTCAAGGAGTCGAGAGTTTTATGATCTTTGTGCTCTAAACACCAGTATTTTTGCAGAAATTGAAAGCTGAGTCAACAGTCAAAAATTCATCACATTGATTTATAGCAGTATTCTGAACCATTAAAACTTGAAGAATGATCTTAATAGCTCCCGTGAGCAAATATGTGTCTCAAAATATATGAAGAAGTAAAAGACATTCCAGGAATAGAAATCACGAATTCACAATGCAAGTCTGAGCCATAATTTGCAAGCTCACTTGATACAGTAACTGAAAACTACAAAACATTAAAGCCAAAGATTTACCAAAAACATGCAAGGCTGCTCGATATCCCAGTTTATGAGCAGACAGATTTGAGAATTATTATGCTAAATACTTCAAAATATCACCCCACACTCAAAAGGTGACTAAAAATTGTGAGCTGTCAAATGTGCACAACTGCTCGCTCTCCATATAGTGAAAAGCAGTATAATGCTACAAGAAGCGCAGAGAGCTGGGTAATCTTCAGGGCAACATTTACCATGGAAAGCGAAGCATATGTCCAAATCCCATTCTTGGAGACAGTAATAAACTAGTCAATTCACTACTGTAAGAAGCGATTGTGAACATCTCAAAAGCTGTTCGAGATGCTTTGTACATTGCTTATGGAAGCTTGAGACACCTTTCAATATTGTGAAAAAGAATTAGCGTCTTAAGCAAAGATCAATCGCCACCTATTAAAGAAATCGCATTTTTCATGAGTGCTACCCTTCAGTTGAGGGAAAAAACAGTGAATAAGAAAAATGTAGCCACTGCTGCTGGTTCCGGCATAAGAATGATTGTTGCTCAAGTACACATTTTCCAGGATTTAATCATTAATGCAACAAAGATCTTCGCAGAGATAACAGGCTCCAGAGGTCTCCATCAATTAACTGAACTGAGGCCAATCACTCATGAAAATAATCCACCAAGTGTCTTTGCAAATTCATCATCCTCATCATACTCAGCTGCAGCCTCCTCTTCCTCATTTTGCTCAAGTTCCTCATTTCCAGTGCTCTCAGCCAATGCTGGTATCTCCCTGGAGGCCACAGTTGAATTAAGACCTTGGTACTTATTGGTATGTGAAGTAGAAACTTGCCCACTTTCCTCTTCAAAAGACCAATCCATCCTCTTAACCTTGCTGTATGCAGGCTCCTGATCTCGCTCATGGATATCACATTTGTTCATCTCAGTACCTTTTGTTTCCTTTGTTAATCCCTTACCTTCCCTTGCAAACCTAGAGACGTCATCAGCTGTTGAAGTTGAAGCTGGCTTTGCAGCATTTTCAGAAATGGCTTTGTTTGCAATGCTTGGCTCTTCAGAACCTTTCCTTAAGCTGTCCACCTGTACTTTGTTCCCCTTCTCGGCTCCTCTTTTAGCTTCAAGCAGAGCACGTAATGGTTTGGGACCCTCAAAAGTAGTCATTGCCTTACTTTCACACGTTATCTTTGCCAGGACTATCTTTTTTTCCTGTTTTGTTCCTTTAGGCTCTGACGAGTAAGCAGATGCCATTTGCCTGCCACTCTTTAGAAAAACACCTCCAAGGCTCCCTATTTTCTCATGTGTTCCAGCATTTTCATTTGTCACTATAGTCAAGTCCTCTTCATCATTTTCACCCTTTCTTTTTTCAGCTTTTAATTGTGCCAAACTTTTTGGACCCACAAAGTCAGAGGTATGTCTGTTTTCTTCAGGATTTCGGACTTCTGTAGGAAATTTAAATACTCCATGCTCAGAAGTAAAACTGAGATTTGATGTTTTTGGCATCCTCATACGGTCATGTTTCCTAGGTCCCAGTCTGGCACGATCTTTTGCAGCTCTACCTTTCTGAGAAATCTTTGACACAAACCTCTCGTAAGGAACTGCACCCTCCGATCCAACATCATGCAATGGTCGTCTGCCTTTTCTTGCTGTCTCTGCAACAGATTTATCGTGTACACGACGGTTGTTAGCTCTTCCACTCTGTTGAGCAAACATATGTTGCCGATCACTGTCCTGCCATCCTCTTTGCTGAAACTCATCCGAGGAGATATCTGCATGCCGCCTCCGAGGATTATTTCCATCTGAGAAACTGCGTTCTCCAACTCTTCGACGTTTTGGGTGGAACCTGCGAAAGTCATCCAACGGAGCAGTCTCATGATCTTCACCTTTAACAAGATATTCTATACGATTGTGGACATAATCATCAGATAACCCATCTGGGTAGACTGCACGATGATCTAGCATTTCATCGTATGGATCATAATGTTGATAGTCAAGAGTTTCCTCGTATACATCATATATACCATGATCAAAATGACCTGTGGAAGTGTAAGGCTGATCATAGCCACTCAAATACTCATACTCGAACGTTTCAAAATCTTCAATTGAATGCATCCCTCTACCTCCATGAGAAAGAGGTAATCCTTGTCCTGAATCCAAAACTGCATCATGCTCAGAGAGGAAATGACCATCAGCATAATACAGCAGCTGGTCTGGTCCATCATCAACAAGTACATCAAATCCAGGAGATGATTCCTTCCAATTATCCTCAGCTTCTGCCCCAGATTGTACCCTCTCATCTGAAGGCTCAGCAGGTTGGACATGCCACTTGCTGCTGGGAGGAGCTGGACTTAATGCACCTTCCGCTGTTCTTCCATTGTCCCCACTATCCTCTGCCTCAATATGCTGACTTGACAATGGAACTTGTAGCAAATCAGAAGCAGTTCTATCCACCTGTCGTGGTTTCACAACCCGAGATGCAATAGTTTCTGAAACTACAGTCTCTTTTGACCGTGATGGTACCTTTGGGATAATCCCATTTGATACATCAGATGTTTCTGGGATTCCATCTGTTTTCAGATCAGCATCAGTTGCCTTCGAAATCTTTTGTTGAGCTGATATTGCAAAATTTGGTGCAGATGGTGCACCATGCATGAATGCACAGAAGTCACCCTTAGCACAATAACCCTGGGAATAATAATAACAAGGCACCTTCACTTTGCTTGTCAAAGGTACTGATTGAGTTACTGCCCTTCCATCCAGAGGCTGTCAATCAAGGTCAATCAAGACCACAGATTAGTAAGTACAGAGCAATACTTTAACAGAAAATCCAAACAAGCAAGAGTTACACCAACCATGACTAACACATACTGTCCAAATTTAAAATAAATGGCATAACTGACCAAAAACTCAAACAGAAGACTTTGGCAGGGTTTCTGAGTTACCACTCAATTATCATAATCATACGACTTTAATATAGTGTTCTTGGGTCAAGGAAGTTATGAGCTCTCTAGCGAGCACCATGTCATCATGGGAGAACTAACAAGAAATCAAATCCATGTATGTAACACTGGCTATAGAGAGGAAAAAAGAGCAGCACCTTGGAAATCTATTGAACCAAGAAAACAATGATAGTTGCAAAAGGAACCGGTGTAGCCATTTCTGACATCTGACTGAAACAGCAACAAGTACCAACGAATCTGCCTTTCAAAAAACTAAATCTCACTTTTGTGACTTTACAGAAACAAAGGATGCTCAATGTTAACTCTGATAGGTGAAATTTGTGGAAAAGAAACATGTTGAGAAAGAAGTCACATCTCACATAAATCAGGAAAAAAATTATGGCAAATAGGAATGAAAATAACAGATCACCAAAAATTTAGGTAATGGACGGGCCAAAAAGGACTGTTATTAGAATATCAGGACCCATCGACCTGTTAAATCAGCCAGAAACCCATAGCAATGCTAGAAAGCACTGGTTTTCTTCCATTTTCTCATGGAACTGATAGTTGCGCATTTAAGTGTCTCTAAACTAGCACTTTCGGCAATTCTAGAAATGTTGTACCAACAGCATCATGATTAATCCTGTGTTGAAACTTTTTTGTTTTCTATTTACTTCTGGAAGTTTTAGCTTTCAAACTTCAGTTCATCTTCCTTTTTGGTGATTCGCAGGCCTTGAGTAAATCTCACTTTGTTAGCGTTGTGCTATCATCCGAAGAACCACTGGGAGTTTAGCAGCAATGTAGTTTCTTTGCATACACTTATCACAGCCAAGGGCTGAAAACTGAGCACTAAAATCCTGTTTTCCCTAGGTGTGGATCTTCCTCTCGTTCTCTTGCTCGTTGGATGTTGAATCTTCTCTCTACTTTTGTTGGCATGGAGCTTGTCCTTGGCAAGATCAATCTCTCTTTAAGTATGAAGTCTTCTTCATCTCTCACTCCGGCAGACACTGCATCTTCCTCAGGGCAAGAAATAAACTTCCCTCCTCTAGGTTCCTCCATGCCTGCCTCTTGTATACTGAAATGAGTTTCTTCGAGCACATGCTTTGCCTCCTCGGTCCATGTATGTGTGCCTTCTGGAGATGCCCTTGCAGCTTGCTTTTCCCTACATAAAATATTCTTAACAAGGGAGGCTTTTCTATTCCCTTGACCTTCCTATGCATGGAACATAGAACATAGTCCTCGAAATTTAGAGCTTCTACATGGGCTTTTGATTTTTCTTTCGGTTTTCCTATGGCTTTTGCATATGCTTTTGCTTTTAGGTGGTGGGTTTGCTTTTGCTTTTTCCTTTGCATGAAGACCAATTTGAATTGTTTTTGTGGCCTGGACCCTCTTGCATGGCAATTGCTTTTCCAGGCCTAAAATCTAGATAGTCAGCATCTCCTCTTAATGCTGCTCAAGGTTGCATCGAACCGCGGTTCGAACCGCCTCTCACGGTTCAAACCGTCGAATCGTTCGGACCCGGTTCGAACCGTTCGAACCGTCTGCTGGGCCCTAAACGATTTCCGAACGGGTCTGTTCGTCAGACGTCTGTTCGCGCCCGAGAGAGAGAGAGAGAGAGAGAGAGAGAGAGAGAGAGAGAGAGAGAGAGAGAGGGGGGGGGTATGTCACGTGTGTGTGTGCATTTGCCATTGAGATTGTGTGTGTGTGTGTGTGTGTGTGTGTGTGTGAGAGAGAGAGAGAGAGAGAGAAAGAAAATGGTGTGTGATACTGTGTGTGTGTGTCTTGAGATTTTGTGTGTGAGTGATTGTGTGATATTGTGTGTGTGTGTGTGTGTGTGTGTGAATCAGTGATTGTGTGTGAGAGAGTGTGTGTGTGTGTGATATTATGATATTGTGTGTGTGTGTGTGCGTGAGTCTTGAGATGTGTGCACTGTGAGTTTGTGTCAGCACTGAGCACTGAGATTGTGCGTGTGCACTGTGTGTGTGTATGTGTGAGTGATTGTGTGTGTGCACTGTGTGTAATATTTTGTGTGTGTGACATTGTGTGTGTGTTGAATCTTGATGGAGTTCAATGTGGGGCCTGGGCATTGTGAGTCTAGTTAGAACTTAGGAGTTAGAAGTTAGCGGTTAGGGTTAGAAACTAGATTAGAATTTAAAATTTAGAGTACCCAGTGTACTACATAGATATTAGAGACCTCAGACTCGTCACTCGAGAGTTGAGAGAGAGAGAGAGAGAGAGAGAGAGAGCCACCATGTAGTGGTAAATATTTCATGCATGTGCCATGTATTGTGTTGTCAGAAGTTAGAAGTTAGAACTTGTCACTTGTGCCCTGTGCAGGTTTGCATTTATGTTCCTGGTCCTAGAACGACTGCTGAAAGTTCATCAGGGCTTGAGGCAGATGGTTGTTGCCGTTGACTGGGCATAGTGTGGGCCATCACAGGAGCCCAAGAGTAAGAGATTCGAGCGGACCGTTATGTATTCACCATTTTGGGATGAGGCTCGATCCATTGTGGTGGGCCTATAGCCCATCTACACTGTTCTGCGCCTTACAGATCGAGAGGGCTGCACATTGGGCCTCTTGTACGAGTTCATGGACAGGCTGGGCGAGCAGTTGAGCCTTTGCACGACCATTAGCCCAGAGAGGTATATCAAGATTCAAATTTCAAATGTAGTATGTAGACAATAGTATGTAGTATGTACTATCATGTACTATATAGTATAATTATTAATGTGTCTTCAATCTTGATTCTTGCAGGCTTGCGGAGGTCCGGCTCCTTTGGTTGAGCAGGTGGGAGGGAGCTCAGGGATGGCTGGAATGCCTATATCTCCCAAGTTTATCCTGATGTACGCGAGTAGGATAACTTGCTGGATGAGCTTCAAATTTTCAAGCAGGAGACCTTGAAGTTCGCCATTGGCCTGGCGCTTTTGAGAGAGGGTAATAAACTGACCATGGTCCATTACAGTTTAAACTTGTTACTTCACATGTTACTACACAATTAGTCAATCATATTGTAACTTGTTGGAACTTGGTTGCAACTTGCTAGTAGTAAGTACTAACTGCCCCTTGAGCTGTGATTCAGGCCAGCTACGTCCTGTGTCATGGTGGTCAAAGTTTGGGGTTGATGTCCCCAAATTGCGTCGCCTTGCCATCAGGATTCTCTCATAGTACGGTCCCGACTCCTGGGTCTAGACTCTAGACTCTACCTAGCTAGTAGCTGCAGCCTGCCATTATCTATTATCATTGTATCAGACTAGTCAGTGGTCACTAGTTAGTAGTTAGTAGTTACTAATAACTATTATCAGGATTCAGCTCTAGCCTCTGAGCTCAAATTTCAGTTATACTCCAGGCTCCTAATTTCTCAGCCCTGAGTTCCAAGTGTCCGCTGTCAAGTAACAAGTTCCAGTGTCCACACTTGTCACTCACACTGCACAGTCCTGAATCTCCTTAGCAAGCAGTGAGCACGTAGCAGATCCTTGTACCTAGGGGCCAGGATATGGTTACAACTTCTAAAACTTGGGTCATAATGTCATTCTGTTTTGATACGACAGGTGACAGGTCACAGGTCACAAGAGATCTGATTATCCTGAATCCTGATATCTGAAAATTTAGAGGAAAATTGAAATTGTTTAGCTATTAAGTATCTGTAGTATGTACAATGAATATTTGACTTTATTTTTTGAAGAATGAAACAAAACATGTTCGAACCGTTTTCCGATTCGAACCTGGCGGTTCAAACCTCACAGAATCGGTTCGGCCGGTTCGAATCGACTTGTTCGAATCGGGATGCAACCTTGATGTTGCTCTTTGAAGAGGAACTTTAAGAACCCTGAAATTGCTTCTGACCTTGCACAAGCATTGAAGGGTTTAATTTGCGACCTTCCAAGTGGTCTCAATTTCAAATAATTTTGAGTCATCCACATAATTGTCACCATTCAGAGATCTTTCGCAAGGCATCCTTACCCAACATAACTTTTTGACTCATGAAATTATTCCCCGTACTACTTCATATCTTGTAATCCTCAAGTTCCTATCCTCCTCTACCACTCGAGTTGATAGTCGAAAAATGATTGAATGCCTATTCAGTCCTACTAGAGAAGTTTGAAATTTGTTCCGTTCTTTAGTTCTTTAGTGGCATCTTTCATTTAGTCCCATAGCCCAAGGAGTCTCTAAAAAAATGTATGTGTCACTGAACATATGTCCATGCTATCTATTGTTTGTCAGGATGATCTCCTAATGCGTTGCTACTTCCCTCTACTATTGAGGCACTTCTCAATGTGTTTTTTGCTTCAAGCCAATTAGTTGTCCATGAGACTTCATGGTTGCTGCGCATACCATTGCTCACAGTTCAATGTGCATGATTTATTCCTTGGTGCTGGGATCCTCATGTTGCTAATCAATATCCTCAATTCCTTCACTTAACCTCAATCCTAATCCTTACTCTGGTTGATTTACCTATTCAAAATCCAGATATTATTTTTCATCATTGACATATGGTAGATGTTTGCAGGTTTATTGGCTCTCTTTGTCTCACACGTATGATCAATGTAGCCTATGATGGATGTGTGCAATTGCTTTATGATAATTATTGAAGCACTAATGAACATACATGATGATCAAAGTGGGACCTACAAATTGGCACCAAAACCATGTGGTAGAAGAAGATAGAATGCTTAACAACAATCAACAAAGAAGAAAATAAAGCATCCTTATGGAGAAGAGAGGAAATTTGAATAGCATGAAGAGATTGATCAATCCTTGTGAAGGGGAGAGAGATCTTGAAACTCATCAAAAAGGAGAAGTTATTGCTGTGACAAATCAGCATTAAAGACCATTTGAATGTGAATAAAGGCCATTAAGAGACAACTTCAAGTGACTTTTCAATGAGGCCTCAATCTCTACAAATAGTTTCTTTAAGTAAAATAATCTTAGCATGCTTGGTAGCTTTGTCAATAAAGCTCATGATAGATGTAATAGTCTACTAGAATCTTCTATCTAGACATGGTTCTCCATTTCAAAGTTGTTATCGGATTTTGTGTCACCAACAATGTACATGCTACTTGGTCCCATAGGCCTTTTGGTCTCCATGGACGTTGTTAAAGGTAATCTACTCTCTCTCTCTCTCTCTCTCTCTCTCTCTCTCTCTCTCTCTCTCTCTCTCTCTCTCTCTCTCTCTCTCTCTCTAGCGTGCGAATCTCTAGAGGAGAACTCCATTTGCTATGATTTCAGCTTCACTATTCAAACCCTATCCTTGAAGCTTTTTTGAAGCTGAGTTTTTATGAAATGCCATGATTCTAGCTGAGGCCACCATCTCCTCCATCGCTCCACCATTCCGCTGCAGGCCAGTAATCTTCTGACAGAGATTCAGCATTGTGATGTGGTCTCCATTATGGCGAAAAACCTGATTTTCCTCACAGATGGGGGCTGTGCAACAGTTTAGAACAGATCTCGATTCAAACATTACACTGATGCGCTGGATT
This sequence comes from Diphasiastrum complanatum, assembly GCA_029204225.1. Classification (NCBI taxonomy): domain Eukaryota; kingdom Viridiplantae; phylum Streptophyta; class Lycopodiopsida; order Lycopodiales; family Lycopodiaceae; genus Diphasiastrum; species Diphasiastrum complanatum. The sequence goes on along the minus strand of CM055110.1, from coordinate 33,633,141 downwards.
TGAAACTGATTAATTTGCTTCAGCGAGCTCCAGGGGACTCAGATTTGCATCGTAGATTCAGGATGGTTCATCGCAGGTCAAGTAGCCTAGAAGAGGGTCAGCGAGCTTCAGCATAGTTGCAGGTATCAACTTCCACTAGTGCTACTGATATAGAATCCACGATACAATCAAAGAAGAAGAAAGCACATGGAGAATCTCTGTTACAGGATAATAAAAATTGTGCTTGTTGCTCATAACACTGAGTATTGCATCCCACAAGTTTCCTCATGGTTCTTCACGATGGTTCCAAGGAGGCACTCTCCTCCACGTCCCCCCCCCCATGCCCCAGGCCAGTTGCCACGCTGTCCACTGAGGTGGCAGCGCAGCCTGCCACCTCATCCCATCCTACTGATGATGTGGCAGCGCTGCCTGCAACGCAGGCAGCGATGACTGCCGCCCTGGATGATGTGGCAGCGCTGCCTGTCATCCTACCTGCCACCTCAGATGATGATCTGGCAGCGCTGCCTGCCACCTCCACACTTCTGCCACATACTTCTGCTTACACTTCTAATGATGACACACTGTTTCCTGCTATTGTTGGGCTCCTTCCTATTCCTACCACCTCTGCTTCTACTCCTAGCTCACCCTCTTACCTATTCCTGAAATCTATACACCCACTAAATCCTTTGAACAGTACGTTCTCTCCTACATTGAACAGGTCAAACAAGAAAATAGCTCTCTGCAGAAAGAAATGGGACAGCTTCAAGCAACCATTCAATTTTTGCCCGTCGAAAGGGAAGGAGGTACGCTTATATTCATGGATGATGATCTCACCCCCATGCAGGTTGCGGACCAAGAGAAAGCATTTAATGAGGCAAAAGTTTTGGGAAAAAGGATGATATATCGGGATGGTAAGGCTCAATACATTGACCTGCTGAAATCTGAGAAATAGGGATTTGGGCCGCTTAGACTTAGGAGCAAGATGGCGGCTAGGCTCAAGTGAATTCCTATTGTGGGGTCCACTGAAGGACCCTTTATTCATGGGGAACCTTTCAAATCTTTCCTTGCCTCTAAGTTGACTGCTAGACCATGTTTTGATTGATCATTCCTCCAACTATCTTGATTTTTGCCTTTAAAATCCATTGACCATGTGAAACTGTCCAAATCCTTTTGAAGAACATCATGAAAATCTTTGATACAAGATCTTCATGATGATATATACAAATATCATGCATCGATTCTTAAACACTTCCATAATCTCAAATAGGTATACTTCTTCAGGAAAAACAAAGAATACAAAATTACAAAGATACATACTTTCATGGGAAATAGAAATTTCTCACCAGCCAAGTAAATGGAAGGAGCACTAGCAAAACAAGAACATTCTTTTACTATTTGATGAAAAAGATAAACAATAGTAATCCTACCATAGAAGCCACGGTTCTCAGAACCGTGGGTCCTGAGAACCGTGGGGTGAACCGTACCACCGTTCATGAACCGTGGCACGGTTCTTCTAAATAATTAATTGAATAAAAAATTAATTAATTAATCAATCCTAGATATGTGAAATGGTATACATAATTATGAAAAAAAATTAGTAGCTGTAACGTGACATTCTATCCCAAATTATTTCTCAGGTGATGGAAAGCATTTCCCAAGAAGAAATTTGTCTGGCCAATCTGTATCCACCCTGAATCCCATTAGCCATTAAAAAAAATTCATTTGCTCTTGATGCTCTGTGATATTCCCTTACCAGCTCAAGAAGATTGTGCTACACTGAAAAGAGTCAATGCAGGATGAATCAAAGTAGAGCAGTTGTTTTTGCAAGAGCAGTTGTTTTTGCAAGAACAGTTGTTTTACAAGAACAGATTTTGCAAGAACAGCTGTTTTTACCTGCCCTAAATAGGCTACAACAGTCACACTGGACTTGGACAAATCTCACCCTGTTCCATAATAATTTCCATTCAAATAATTTCACAGATTTCACAGATTTTTTTGGCTTTTTTTGGCATTTTTTTGGGCTATTTTTGGGGGTGGGAAACTAAAAAAATTTATTAATTAATTAACTGTACGGTTCATCACGGTTCCAGCCAAAAAAAATTGTGAACCGTACGGTTCACTGTACGGATCTCAGAACCGTGGTAAACCGTCCACAGTTCATTGATACTATAAATCCTACACACTGTCATTTCCAAATACAAAAAGAAAAGTAGAGAAACAAAGAGCCAAAAAATTCCATAAACTATACAACATAAAGCTTCAAAACAAAGTCATTAGTGGAATATTGAGAAAAACAAAAACTAGGGTTGCTTGTGTGAGACATAAATGTTGAAAACTTCTTTGCAGCACAAACTTTGAAGGAATTCCTAGAAAAGCTCATGCTCTCCAAAGCACTGGTTAACTGATGTGTCAATGAAAATGTTTGAGTCTCCACATTACTGCAACTCACTGGTTCAAGTGCAAAAAGGCTGTGCAACATTTGCATCCCTCGTAGGGAAAACAACATTGAAACTGAACTGAGTGCAACAAAGTAAGCCTTAATAGCTAATACTCACCGGATGCCGAAAAGGACACTCTCGATTGAGGCAACCAGTACTAAGCCAAAACCGGCAATCCCTAGGGTTAATCCTTGCAATCTCACTATGTCTAAATTCACATTCCGAGCCCTGCCAAAAACAGAAAATTGGTCATAACCAGACTACTATCAGTCAACATCAACGTTTAGAAAGTATGAACATCTCCTAAGGATCCATAGAATAAAATAGCACAATGAAAGAAATCTTGACCTTGCAAGAAATATAAAAAAAATTTCAGAGCTTGAGATTATTGAATGCTCCCAAGCCATAACCATTCCATTCTCTTTCAAATGGTAAATCCCATCATGTTCTCTCTCTCTCTCCAAAGAGACAAAAATAATGCATCTAGTACAAATCATCCGATAGAAGACGCATAAGTGTTGTCTATCACAAATCGAAACAACCCAGAATATGCTGAACTGCAATCCAGCAAAAACTTTATGTACCATCTGATATTGGATATAGGGAAAGAAACCCGTGGCCAAGCTATTTTCAGATCACAGCAATGAATAATTTGCAAGCCTGTTTGATATTGCACTTTCTATACCCTAAGCCAGTAGCTATATGACAACCTAATACATCTACAGCATTTTTGCCAAATATCCAAAAGTTTGAGACGGAGGCATTAAAAAGTGATGCTGGTGTTCTCGACTCCAAAACCCATAGCCTAAGCGGCTACGCTTGCATTGAGCTAGGATCTTGGATCACACAATCTTCCTAGAGACAACACCTAGTGCATTAAAAGATGGTAAAGAAGGCGATATCACCACGACTTGGCCTTGAGCACAACCCTAAGCGACCGAATCAGTTACTGCAACAACCGTACCTTTTTGCAAGTCAGCGGAGATGCCAGAAAGTAGACGCAGTCCGTGGATTTCTTCAACGCCTCATCATCCATGATGATGATGATGATGCTGATGCTGATGCTGATGCTGATGCACAACCAGCACTGGCTCCGTCCTGTTTGTTGCCCTCCACCACCTCCTCTAATCCATCAAGCAGCATGTATGGCAGGCCACAGCTTATTCTGTAGGCGCTTCAGGAGCGAGCAACCCCACGGACTCTCATGCACCATGCTTCGATGATCCAGAAGCTCTATCACTCTCTCTCTCTCTCTCTCTCTCTCTCTCATATGATTGTAAATGGGTGTCGTTTTGTGCTGCGGTTACTCTGGAGATAAAAGTACCCAACTCTTTCTTCCCTATTTGGAATGGGTTTTTCCCTTTGCTTTTTTGCCTTGGCCCTTGACTTTGGAAAGGCAAGCTATGTACTAGGTATCCGCCATTCACCACCCTCTAAGGTGCTGGAGCGGTGAGGGTGGCTACAGCAAGTAGCCCACCCTTGGATGGCAAATACCATACGCAGATCTATGGTGGAGATTCAAGACGTTTTAGAAGCCTTGTTGTGGCTCAGAATCTGCCCGTTCTTAACTAACCGAATGATGCCATGTGTCCGATATCACTCCTCAGAACTGCTACAGGATAACCTTCTCAATGTTTCTTGCTATTATCAAACCCATCAAAGATAAATCTATCCATCGGATTTGGTACAGTAGATTAGCTTGACATCCGAAGTTTCTTTGGTCCCAACTTCCACGTTCAAGCCCTGCCCTTGGAGACCAAGATGCAACACACAATTTAACTTGGGTGGGCGAGCTCGATACACGACTACATCTGAGAAGATGATAACTTCCTTAATGCATCTTGGTTCCCAACGGGGGGCTTGAACCTGGGACCAAAGAAACTTTTGTCACTTCCTTAATGAAATTTGTGCAAAACGAATGGATTGCATATAGCTTATTGTACCCATTTATGGGTCGCTTATCAAGCATAATGTGTTGTCTTTTTTTAGTGCACATGGGCATATATTCAATTGCCATAACATGTGGTAGGATTTCAAGTAATGAAATGTACAAAAAATGTAGATGCATATTCCATGATGTAGAAACTTTGTGAATTTCATAATCGTGGATGTATATTATGTGTCATAACAATCATGTGCAATATGGAATGAATATTGTCAAGCACACGACATTATCTCATGTGACATCCAAAGCAAATGTAGACGAGGCCCAAAGGCTAGAAAATATTTGGAGTTCTCACCAGGCATAGTGTAGTGTGCTCGGCAAATTCCAAAATATGCTAAACATTATAAAAAGTAAATATTCTTATTAGAAAATAAATGCACCCATGACATGTATGAGCCACCCTAATGATGAATGGCATGCAAAAAGCAAAATAGTCTAAGGTGCAAGTCCAACAAACAACATACTGAAAATACCTTCGAATGTCAAATGACATTACTAAACTTGGCCCTTGTTTCAACTTTCATGGTGCTACTCGTTTCCAAGAGTAAAAAAGAACATAAAACATATGCTCTATAGCTAATCTAAATAACATCTTTTGAAGTGTTTTTCTATCATTCTCGAGTAAATACATATTGATTTCTACAAAGTGTTCATACTGGTCCGTCCATGCATTAGCATGGACAATCCTATCTAGCATACAAAGTGCTCCCAAAATCTTTGTTAAGAGTGAGGATATTTAATGATGTATTACCAATATCTATGGGCTAGAGGTCTTTTATGTTTGGTTTGATTCTCCAAATGAAAACATATTGTGAAGGATTTCAGATCATTCAAGATCCAATCCATGTCCCTGATCTTTGGTTACAATAAGGAGCAAACCAACAATCCTGCCACTGTAGAAAAATCAGCATCTACATACAAAATGAGATGCAAACTCTAAGAGATACTGATCAAACATGAACCAAAACATAAAATATAGTTTCTGTCTATACAATTACAGTACCCTACTGTATTTCACACGTGTGAAACCAAAAATAGCATAATATGAGCATTCTACACACAAGATTGCAAGATATCATCAAGAGAGTGCACCAATGAGTAGTAGAACCCAAAGAGGACCATGTATAATGATGAAATGAGAGAAAGAAGAGAGAAGATGTGTCTCTCCATGAGTTACATCCTTTTATAACAGGTCCAAACCCTATTTGGCCACTTGGCTTTCTCTCCAAAATGTAAACCCTACTATTTCTGGGTCTAGATTCAAAGTACCCAACATTCAAATTTGAATCTCTCTCAAACTCGACTACCAACTTTCCCACACTTTCAAAAAAGTGTTTATTGAATGTATTTTAAAGTAATATACTTCCAAAATTTTATCTCTAAGTCTAAAATGAGTTTTGGCCTCATATTGACAATTTAACAAAATATGACTAAACTTGTTAAAATCTATCACACATATCAATAACAACAAATTACACATTGGATTGGAAAAAGTGGTGGTAATCCCCAAATCCTATGTAGCTAGCACAGTTTATGGTTCGCATTCTTATTGAACTAGAGATATGCAATTACGTGTATACTCAACTATTGAACTTTTAACAATGCGAAAGATATGCCCATTATTCTCTTCAGATTTGATGCATATTGCAAGGCATGACACATCACCTTACTTTTTCTGACTGGCAAATGCCTATAGCGCTCGTTAACAAGGACGTTAAATAAATGGACATCATCAATTATTTTGTGGGCACCCATAAATTTTTCAAGTGCAAGAGTGACAATAAGCATGACAGCCATGATTCTTTTATAGATATGAGGGCATGACAGACCTAGATTTTTCACAAACATCCTATTTTTAAGGGGCTTCATCTACACGCATCCATGCAATTTATCCTATTTTTGGCATGCCAAAACATTAGTTACTACATGCTTACTCTATTCTTGGAGCCCATCATTTAGCATGCTACATTTTGTACCTTATTCTTGGAGCTCATCATTGGCATGATATATAGCAAAGAATTATGATCTATGCTCATAGTAAGTACATTGTAAATGCAAGATACGATGTTCAGTTTTCAAGGCCCACTACATCTCTACTTTACATCCACTTGCTTTGGAGAGAATAATCAAACTAACACATGTCTCTCAAACCTTTCTAGAACATGAGCGTATACTCTACAAATAAAGTCACAATATAGATAGAATTGGATTTACATTATTGGTTCATGTGTAGCCATTAAATTAAATGTCATTTGGCAAGATAAAATTCAAAGCTATGATGAAACATTTAAAAATAAAAAAAGTTAGATAATTTTAAGTATCATGTGGTTTTAGAATTAGTTTGTTTAAGATTTTGAAATAACTAACATCCAAAATGATATTCGCAAATTTATGAGGATTTTCCTTTTAAAAGATGAGTTTTTCATTGCTTGTGGTACTAAAGTTCACCTAAAGAATACGATTGGACTATTGGATCTTTATCCAGCATAAACAACATGAACCTTTTTTTGCCTAGTAGGGTTCTTATGGGCATAATGACCAAAATTGACACCAAACCTATCGCTTAACTTGACAAGTAGTCCAATGAGTTGTAGCTATGGCTTGTTATACAAAAGTTGATTGACATAAAAAGTATATTTAAGGATATCATATTATATTAAAGGACTTTTGATTTTGAAAATTTTATGTGTGTAGATTTTGCATTCCAAAAAGGCAAAACAATTGAATACCACAAAGGCCTACTTTGGCATCTAAAGTTTACATTCAATAAGTTTTTAAGTTTAGCTTTTTCTTTGATCCATCTCCCAGCAACTTGATTGTTTGATTAGCATATACTATCAAATATGTTTGAAGCTCATGTATTGTGTTTTGTTTTCATTGAGGTAGAGAACTTTACTTATTATTTTTGTGATAAATAGAACAGATCAATAAATTCTCACTAGTAATATTTGATCTTTATCTAATTATAATTTTGTGATTGTGTTCTCTTTTTGTAGGAAATATGGAAAATGTCTTCCATATTAGGTGAAGAAATGGTCGACTTTTCATATATGTGTCTTGAAGACTACTCAATTGATGGTTTGTGAGATCTAAAATTGCGAATACAAAGAAACAGATATTTTGAGATGTTGATTGTAAATATTGTGAAAACTGATTATGAATATTGTGAATAGTGATCGTGAATATTGTGTATATTGATTGTGAACATTGTGAATACTGATCGTGGAGATTGATCTAAAATTGTGAATACAGAGGAACAAATATTCTGAGATACTAATCGTGAATATTGTGACTATTGATTATAAGTACTCTTGAATATTGAAATACTTTAGAAACTAATTGTGATTATTGTGGACACTTTTGAATATAGATTACAAATGCTAAAATGTGATTATTCAAAAATGAATATTGTGATTGTTAATTTTGATTACTTGTGCTAAAATTGTTTTGCAGATTTGAATGAAGACAATGATTTGGCAAGTGACAACAAGAATTTCACTACTTGTCACAAATGTCGATTGTTAATAGGTTTAAACAACTCCATCAAGAGTCGCAAGTATTAAACAGCGACACAATTTATTACTTGAGAAAGTGTTGGATTATTCTCCTGATGATTGACTAATCGTTTTTTAACTCCATCCACTACACTACCCAACTCTACAGTTTTATGCATATTTCTACACAGTCTGCAAAAGTACATGGAAATCGCTCACAGGTGGATTCCACAAGTAAGTTTCCAAGAAGTACTAACTAGATGGATGCTAGCTCACTATGGTCAACTGGCCATTATGATCTACAACCTAATTAGCTGTCCTACTGGATGTCCATTTTTGCTTAGTATAAATAGCTGATCATACTTCTACATGTCAATTCAAGCAATTCATTCATGCAATGCATTAAAATAGAATTTAGCAACTCTCTCAAGCTTTCAAACTTAGACACTCTTGAGCATTCTAACTCAGTTCTTAGAGTTCTTTTAGAGTTTTGCTATCAGCGCTTACTGCTTATCAATGGAAGAGCAAATCGAATAGAGTTTTCAAAGATAGCTTAGAGTACATGGTTTCTATTCGCAATTGTCTTGTGCTCATCATTTTGCTGAATCAATCTATCTTTTCTTGCATTCAGTATTTTCTCAGAATCTCTATGATCTCATATTGCTTTTGTCTGATAATTCAATTCTTCATTGTTTGGCTACGTAATCACTTTAGCTCTGATGATTTCAAAGCTAGTTGTTACAAGATTGAACGTGACTCTTGTCATTATGTTTTGTTCAATAATGGTCTTTGTCGAACATGGAAAAGGCTTGCTCGACCAGAGCAAAGGTCCTAGTAAATGAGCACTTTCGTGTTGTGGAGGCCTACGGCATTAAGACTGTAGGCAACCGTTGGCGCGAAAAGTTGTAATCTCTTGCTCTGTGAATAGGGGTAAGACGGTGTACTGCAACGGTGTGCGCGCAACACAATAATAGGTTGGCGGGCAGATCGGAGAGATGTCTCTCCCTCCTCTCGGTTGGGGGATGTGGATGAGTTTGGGGAGGACGACGAGGTGGATCCGGTCTGCTAGGACGTGGATGGTGAGGTAGTAGTGCGCGAGGATGTAGAGGGGCTGGGGGAACGTCTGAGTGCGGTGGCGCTTCGAGTGACTCGGACTCTTTGGCCAAGAGGGGCAGTAGCGCCCGAAAGACGACATTTCGGTGCCATGGATGCGGTCGGTACTGATGTGGATGGGATTGAGGGTGAGTTATAGTAGATGGCGAGTTATAAACATTGGGCGAGTAATAGAAGACAGACGAGTAATGCACAGAGGGCGAGTAATGGGCGCAAGTAAGATGGTGCTAGTGAGTAATGTGAAGATGGCGTTGGCGACTAATGGACAGATGGTGCTGGCGAGTAATAGACGACGAGTTATAAACGGCGAATAATAACAAGGTGCGAGTAATTGGAGAGTTATACCACAAATGGCCTTGACAAGTAATGGACGCGAGTTATAGCCTGGCGAGTAATCCGTGAGTTATAATAAGATGCAATTTCTTATAACTCGCCCATATATAGGAGGATTATAACTCGCCTACTATCATTTTTGGACATCTGTCTAAATCTATGCCAAATCATCAATGCTTGCACTATGCACAATCATTTTTTTGATTGACTGCCAGATTTACAAAATTTTCTAATCAGAACATCCCGTTGTTTATTAAAAATGACAGTTTTGTCAAAAAATGGGCCTAACTTGCGTTTTGGCAGGAATTTTTTTGGACAGATTTGATCATGCATTCAAGTGCAATGAAGAACAATAATGGCAAGGACAGTGACTGTCCAAAATAGCAATAGTGCATATTACGGACCGTTTAGAACATTTTTGGGGCAATTCTACAAGGGAAAAGGAGAACAGAGGGGTAGGCCTAGATTTTCACATAGGGTTTGTACAAGGCAAGGGCAGTTTATACAAAATGGGATTTCCTACATACAGGGTTTCGTCGATACTTTCTAACCTACCTAGCCAATTCCTACCTATTCCAAAACTATGACTTATCTACTCTAAGGGACAGCTTCTTAATTTAACTGGGTCAATCTACAAGTAAACCTAACCTAATTTACGTAACTTATGTAAACTGTCTACTCTAGATTGATCTAAGCTAGTCTACACTACTGGCCAGCCTATCTATCATTCTGACTTACCTAACTACCTAAATTTGTGGGTCATGGTCAACTGCTGCTTTAATTTAAAAATATGTGACTTCTATGATTAACTAGATCTACATCTATCCTAGGGGTCGAACTAGTCCAAAATTTGCTCGACTAACTATCTGTCTCAATTCGATCGATCCTAAACTAACTTAACTAGCATATCTATCTAAGCTAGGATCAACTATATAAGAAAATCTAACCTGGATAACTTATTCTGTGTAAGCCATTTAAGGGTCACGGTCAGCAATTACCCTAGTCTATGGGTCCTGATCTATTACTCTAAGATTGTTTGATCTAAAATCTATTCTAACGGATCGGAATACCTAGATCTAATTGGCCTTCTTAGTTTCTCCTAGTTATCGGGTCAGGGCCATTTAACTTTAACTAACTAGGCTCGTGAACTTCCTAATAGCTCTTCCTAAGCTAAAACTTCCTAGTTAATAATTAATCTAACTGGCTAAGTAGAACTAATCTAATTTTAATATCTGATCTAGCCATCTAATCTACCTGACCATTCTAGATCTAATCGAGATGCTAATGATCTAACTCCTAGATTCTAAGGATCTAGATCCAAACTATTGCTGAGAGTTAACTAATCTATACTACCATCTATTTGAATCGACAACTACTAATCTTTCTGCCTAGAGAAATTAGATCAAGAACTATCTACACCTACCTAGACTAACTAACAGGGTGTTGAAGGTTCATCGTGAGTAGAAGAAGATGGCAAGGATGGCGCTTCTGGCACATCCCTAAGCTCAACATTGGCAGAGTAGTAGCGACGCAACCTGCTGCCGTTGATGGGCGTGTCAAGCAAATTGCCTTTGCAGGTCGACGAGAATGACTCCGCCATTAGTTCGGATCTCTACTACCTTGTATGGTCCTTCTCTTTGAAACTTAAGCTTTCATTTATGTGCTTGGCGTTGTATAGTAGGTCTGATTCTTCCTTAATGAGGTCCTTGGTCTTGATATCCTGATCATGTCAGACCTTCCATCACTGTTTCTCTACAGTTAGGGCGTGAAGTGCTAGGAAGCAGGCTTCTCTGACTTGGAATACAAACTCGGCAGGCATTACGGCTTCCTGTCCATACACCATCTAAAATGGAGTTTGTCTAGTACTCACTTTGAATGTGGTTTTGAATGCCCATAAGGCTGCATGAAGATTATGTTCTCAATCCGATCATGAAGCTTCAACCATATTCATGATAATTTTGCAGAGGATCTTGTTTGATGATTCTGCTTATTGCAACGCGGGTAATAGGGTGTACTCTTCCTATGGACAACTAGATAAGAAGAATAACATGTGAGTGATAGTCTCATTTAGGAAATGTGTTTTGCGATCACTCACGAGTTCTAGTGGGCACCCAAAACAAACAAGGATGTTGTCATACAAAAATTTAATAGTAAAGTTGGCATCAGCCTTCTTCACTACTTTGGCTTCTACCCATTTGGTCAATACTTAGTGGCTACAATGATATAGCGAGCTTGGGAACCATGGGCAGCTGGACGAATAGGGCTGACATAGTCAATGCCCCATTTCTCAAACGACATCTATGCCAGTATAGGTCGTAACGACATTCTGTCTTTTCCCTGGGTTCGGTTGAACCGTTGGCACACGTTACACCTCTTATCTTGATAGTTAATATCCTTGAACATTGTGGGCCACCACAGGCCATGTTGCAGCACTTTCCTATTGGTAGCTTTGGCAGCAAAATGCCCTCCCCCTATTCCTTCGTGGGTGATACTTACAACTTGGGACACTTCAAGCGGTAGGACACAACAATGTATGATTCCATCATTACAGATGTGATAAAGCTGTTTTGCTATCAACGTGAAAGGGGCAGATTTAATGATTAACCTGTGTCGTTCTACTTTGCTCATCTCAGGGGGAGGATGTCCCGACATAAAATATCCAACTATATCGATATCCCACTCAGGAAAGGCATCGACGTGAAATAATATGGCGTCAAAAAGTTTGTCATTGACCCTCTACTCTCAAGAACATTTTGGATCTATGAGAGGTGATCAACGAGATAGTGTTGTTTCCCTTTGCGAATGACTATTTTAAAGTCACACTCTTGGAGAAGTCGCAGCCATTGGGTGATCTGGCCAGTTGGGCATGGTCTATTTACCATGTATAGTAGGGCTTGGTGATCTACGAAGAAGACAAATGGATTGGCTAGCAGGTAAGGGCGAAATTTCTTCACGTTATATACCATGGCTAGCGCTTCACGCTCGGCGGTTGTGAAGTTCATCTCTGTGGGAATTAACTATGTATTGGCGAAGTAGATTGAGTAATCCTTCTTGTACTCCCTAGGCTGTGTCAGAACACTCCCTATGGCATACGTCTGTATGGACATGGAATTCTATGGTCCAGATAGGGGGTCGAAGGATTGGTGTTGTAACTAAGGCCTTCTTGAATTTGTGGAAAGCCTCTGTGGCTTTAGTTGTCCATTCTAGTTGGATGGTCATCTGGTAGATTAAATGGGCCAGTTTAGCAAAGTTTAGAACAAAATTCTGATAATAGTTGCAATGCCTCATAAAATGTATACTTCTACAGTTCCTGGCTCAAACAAAGCAAGTATTATACGGATCTTGTCGACGTCAGTGGCGATATCATGCCTTGAAACTACGTGGCCTAGCACTATGTCGTGCGTGACCAAAAATATAAAAGAGTCATCATTGCATCTGAATCTTCGATATTTGATCTTGTTGCAGTCATCTGCTCCATGAAGTTTTTGTAGGTATTAAGATAGCTCGAGATAGTGTTTGCACCAGACATCCTCAATGTGAAGAACTTCTTCCTCAGATGAAGTTTAGATGTGACATTTTTGATGTCATAAAGTGTTGCTAGGATTTCCCAGGCACCCTTGGTTGTTTGAGCAGATCGAATGTGATTGATCTGGGAGACTTTGATATTTAGTGTGCTTAAGGCAAATGTCTTGCCATCTCATTGCCTCCATCTAGTGATGCTGGCCGCATCTCCCTCCAGTTTGACTTCAATGCCATCAACTATGTCCCATCGTTCCTTGGTTAGTAACACAACTCTCATCTTGAACTTCCAGAAATGGTAGTTTTCTATCGAGCTTGTCAATCAAAGAAAAACTAGAACTCGAATCCATTCTGGTGATATTGTTGATAGAAATAACAATAGCGTGAAGCTGTTGGTTGCACACTTGCTGAGATGAAGTCTTGGTAGAAACAAGACTGAATCTGCACTGAAAAATACAGAGTACTGAGCCACCCACTCTAATACCATGTAAGAAATCAGGGAAATTCGATATCTTGAGTCGGTGGAATAATCTGATGGGAAGGGAGATAGAAGAACGCAAATGAAGAAGAGAGCATGAATATTGCGGAACAACTCTCCCGTTACAATCAGCTGCTAGATGCAGAAACAATCTAATAGAAAGCTTATGCTAAGTATAATCACAGCTAAAAGTCTTCTAGTTGCCCAACATGATCTCAAAAATTAATTGATACTCACAAAAATGAGAGTACAGTCCACCGAAGAGATTAGAAATAGTGTGTGTGTGGTATTACTGATAAATGAATTCAATATGAAGTTTAGTTCTGAAATAGATTGGAATAGCAGTATGATAGCGCAAGTTCCTCAAGCATCAAAGACAGCCATCGTCTGATCAGAAACTGAGGAGTCGTAGACGTCCGTGTTCTGATCAAAGTGAGTGAACAAATGTTATCAAACAACAAATAGAGTGCATTCAATCACAATAAGCATTCATCTACGTTATACACAAATAGAAAAGCGTATTGCTGCTATATTACACTGAAGCACAACAATGACAGTTACAACCAGAATGACGGCGTAACTGGGAGGCTCAAATAATACGTCTTGTGGACGGAGCGTCTCTCAAGTAATATGTGCTGGGATGATCTACTTATAGATTGCATCCATGTATTAAGTACATTAAATGTTTGTCACCTAATTAGGTAAGCCGTTGTACTTGGAAGTATATGGCTTTTGTGACAACTGTACACATAGTGTATTCAACGAATAGGGAATGTTGACGTGGATGAGGACATCGCAAATTCTCTCACTTCGCATTTTACGTGAAGTGGTTTTCTCTCACTTCACAAATTTCGGGAAGTGGCTGGGAACGTTCCTCATTCAAAATAGGCGACCTTCGAGATTTTTCTCTCTCTTCCATTTTTCGCAAAAAGCAAAAGGTGTCCTTAAAAAGGCGAAGGTGCCCTAAAGGCGAAGGTGTCTTAAAAAAAGGTTAACTCATGAAAATAGATGACCTTTGGGAATTTTCTCGCTCTTCACATTTTTTAGGAAAATGTGAAAAAGACGAAGGTGTTAAAAAACAGTTAAACTTTTGAATTGTGCCTAAGTGTTGCATTTCGGGGAAATGCGAAAAAGACGACACTGTGGAAAATATAGTTCATTTTTACAGACTGTCGCGACACTTAGAGTATGTTTGCAGACTGTTGAAAAAGTAATGTAAATCTGTTGACTTGCTCTAAATGCTAGTTTGTGGAAGTCCTTGAAGATGGCCAAGACTTTAATGACTTCAAGTTATTCAACTTAACATCTGAACTTGAAATTATGACAAGATTGGTTACCCTTTGCTGGAGATCAGTCGGACGTTCTTCAAATATACTGGCTATCTAAGTTGTGGTTCCTGCAGGTATCAGATGAGTAGACTTTTAACGAATAGGGAATGTTGACATGGATGAGGACGTCGCAAATTCTCTCATTTCGCATTTTACGTGAAGTGGTTTTCTCTCACTTCACAAATTTCGGGAAGTGGCTGGGAACGTTCCTTGTTCAAAATAGACGATCAAAATGACAAAGGTGCCCTCAAAAAGGCGAAGGTGTCTTAAAAAAAGTTTAACTCATGAAAATAGATGACCTTCGGAAATTTTCTCTCTATTTGCATTTTTTGAAAAAATGTGAAAAAGCCGAAGGTGTTAAAAAATAGTTAAACTTTTGAGTTGTGCCTAAGTGTTGCATTTCGGGGAAATGCGAAAAAGACGACATTGTGAAAATTATAGTTCATTTTTATAGATTGTCGTGACACTTAGAGTATTTCTGCAGTCTGTTGAAAAAGTAATGTAAATCTACAGACTTGTTCTAAATGCTAGTTTATAAAAGTCCTTGAAGATGGCCAAGTCTTCAATGACTTCAAGTTATTAAATTTAACATCTGAACTTGAAATTATGACAGGATTGGTTACCCTTTGCTGGAGATCAGGCGGAAGCCCATTGTAGACATTCTTTAAATTAATTGGTTGTATAAGTTGTGATTCCTGCAGGTATCAAATGAGTAGACTTTGAACCAAAAATAGGTTTCACCTGACCCTAGATCAACGATCAACATTTACCAAGGAGACAACTGTGGGCTTAATTTCCAACAGAATGTGGATCGGAAGTGCGTCAGTTACCAGTTAGCATTCAAAATCAAAGTCATACACAATGCGCAATGGAACAACGATACGATGGACAAAATTGCACTCTGATTACAAATAAAAAATGAGTACAAGAAGCTTGAAGCTGGGCACGAGACTGAGGGCACAAAACCCCTTCAACTAGTTGATCACTTGCTTTAGAACTCGAAAAACAAACTTAACTATATTCCTAACAAAATGCCTGCAGGATTACGTCCTGATCAGAGCATTGACTCCAGTAGATCTTACTTGATGTTTGGAAGTCAGATGATCAGTACATTGAAAGTTGACATTAATCTATTTGATTAACTACATTTGTCTTGTAGTAGGTAGTCGTCGCTTTGCCAGAGAGCTATGTACAGAAGTAGGCGAACTGTCAGCGTCGAAGTCCTAACAGTTTCAAATTTTACAAGGTATCAAAGAAATAACAAAGACTTGAAAAATATGTTTAGACTCGTGACGAGTAATAACCTTATAACTCGTCGGTCGTTAGAATGATAGCTCTGAGGCTGCTAATCACCCTGCTTTGACGACAAGTAAAGTTGGCCTAAAAATGGTGTCTAAAAGTGACTTGGCGAGAAAGGCTACTGGGCGAGTAATAGTACTGATGGCGAGTTATAATTTATAACTCGCCGAGCTCACAGAGCAGAGCCTAGACCCTGCCTAGCTCTTTGGAAAAAAGGCAAGTAAAGAGGGCAACAAAAAAGTAAGAAAAAATGTGTGGGCGAGTAATAAACCTATCAAAAATGCAATAAAAACTCAAGCAGAAAGCAACTAAAACCCATCTAAATAGTAGCTTAGCACCATCTCCCCAGCAAATAAATGTTGGACCCTTTCCATCCCTCCCTAATTATCGCGATCAAGAGGGCAATAAGAGGTTTGGATCTCCAATCGGGGGAGTTGTTGTGTAGTATGGGCTTCAATCCAATGGGGAGGGGGGTTAAGCTACAGCTCTAAACAAGATGTATGCCTACCAAGGGTGTCAATCTTGATGTGGAATAGCTTAGATGAGGGGTGAGACGCTTGACATTCTTCTTGGCTCTTTTTGGGTTTTGGTTTCGTGAAGATCCACTTCTTGGATCTTGGCTTCCTTGGTGAATCTAGGCTTCTTGAGCACTAGATATTCTCCTCTTGAGGCTTATCTTCTCAAAGGAGGAGTGCAATGGAAGGAAAACCTAGCTAATGGATCTTATTGATCACTTCTCATAACACCTACTTTGCAAATGTGGGATTTTGTGGATTGATGTATCAAAGCAAGAGCTAGTGATCTTCTTTAGTGTGATAGCATAATTAGGAAACAACAAACAAGCATTCATTTATCCACAACCAAACATACAATGGCAAAATAAGAGGGCTTCACAATGTAACAAAATGTGGAGGAGGAGGTTTATCTTCTCTCTCTCTCAATCTCTATTTTTACAAGTGAAAATTGATTACAAAATGGTGTCACATCCCTACTTATAGACAAAGCTAGAGTTAGAGTTTTTGGTTCACCCAAAAACCATGTGCCATAACAACTTGACTATCTTAAATTGTTATGAGCCAAAATGCATTTTAAACTACTTGGGTCCTTTCTTATTTTTGGCCCATTGAAGGATAGATCTAATCGTGCCATTGGCTTACGAGTACAGTGCACGTTCTTAGAGTGTCTGACGTTATATTTACAATTAGATCTGAGTCTTTTTGCCGACTCGGCCATGCTTTTATTCTTGTCGCCGTAAGATATGTTGGAGAGGCACCAGAGGCTTTGGTTTTGCTCATTAGCCGGGGTCTACGACTTGTCGACCTTCTGATCTTGGCATTTCCGGTAAATCTGGGTTCTGGAACTCCTCCTTGGTTAATTGTCAACACTCCATAGTGTAGTTTGGCAGCTCGATTCCTTCACTTGATATCCGTTAGGTGCTTTTGGCATTTGGAATCCGTTAGAGGAATCTTCACCAGAATCTTCTAACATACTTGATATATTTCATGCTATCAAATCAATATCATTTGATGATTTTCACAATATCATATTTTTCAATTTGTGGTATCAAATTTCAGTATCAAATAGTTGATTTCCAATTGTAACGCAACATGATATCTCTTTCTTAACGTCATCGATATATCGACAGACACTACAAGAATTGCCACGATTTTCGACGGATTTTTCGACATGAAATCGCGTCTTAATTTTTTTTTGAATCGATGCAGGCGTCGAAAAACACGTCACAATAGTTTCGTCAGAATCTGTCGTAGTTAAAATCTGTCGACATCTGACGCCAAGCCTAAAACCGGCAACCAGCTGATAAAAACAATTCTCGAAAAACATGCCATGTGGACGTCGGATTCCGACATCTGCGTGGCAAAAAAAAACGAGATATTTTTTTTCCATTTTTTTTAAGCACTCTTATGTGTAGCATGAACCTTGCGCTTTGTGGCATTCTACCTAATTGTAAACCTTGTGTGTGAGCTCAATTCTGGCCCTATCTGCCCTACCTAGGTTAGGATCAAATCTGCAGCCTTCTGAGATATCTACCTATGGCCATCTTTGCCTATGTTTTCAAACTTATGAAGTATGGCATTTGCTTGTGGCCCTTTGTCAGGGTTTTTTGGCAATCTACAAACCCTACAACATCTGTTTACCTAAGTGACTGATTGTCTACCTCATTACCTGGCAAAGGACAGAAGCAAAGTGGCAAACATAGTATAATCAATTGCAGCATTCATGACTAGCACTTCTTCGCTTTCCGACTACATGCATATAGGTATGACTTTATCTATTTTCAGTTCGTTTCATCTATGTCATTTTTCATAATCATTTATTTTTCGTATGCACTTATTGTCAGTTGGAGTATGTTTGATTGCAATTTATGCTAGTTTTAATACCAGTTAACAAATGGGTTAGTAGTGTATTAGTGACTTGATTAATATTGTGAATTATAGTTGATCTAAATATTCATTCGACGTGTTTGAAACGACTGTAAGAGGTTATATTAGTTGCCGTTCTTGTCATGATCTCCACACTAAAGTAAGAGTTCGTATCATGGAATCAGATTTTTTTCTATTTTTCAGCAATTTTGAAATCCCGACACATTTAAAATTCGTTGGCTTTCGAAGGAAAAAAAAAACTGTCAGATTTCGATGGCCATGTGGCCGTCAACGACCATGTGGTCAAGCCGTCGGAATCCGACATCCACATGGCAAAAAAAAAAACATGAGTTTTTTTTTGTTCGGTGTTTTTTTGCCACGTAGACGTCGGATTTCAACGTCCACGTGGCAAAAAAAAAATGAGAATTTTTTTCTCGAGGCTTTTGTTTGTGCCAGGTGGATGTCGGATTCCGATGGCTTGACCACGTGGCCGTCGACAAAACCGTAGACGGCCCGACCATGTTGCCGTCGGAATCCAACAGTGTTTGTTTTTCCTTCGAAATCCAACGGATCTTAAATGTGTCGGAATTTTGACACTGCTGAAAAATAGAAAGAAATCTAAAATTTCATGATACGAACTCTTACTTTAGTGTGGAGATTATGACAAGAACTACAACTAATATAACCTCTTACAATCGTTTCAAAAACGTCGAATGAATATTTAGATCAACTATGATTCACAATATTAATCAAGTCACTAATACACTACGAACCCATTCGATAACTGGTACAGAAACTAGCATAAATTGCAATCAAACATACTCCAACTGACAATAAGTGCATACGAAAATTAAATGATTACGAAAAATGACAGAGATGAAACGAATTGAAAATAGATAAAGCCATACCTATATGCATGTAGTCGGAAAGCGAAGAAGTGCTAGTTATGAATGCTTCAATTGATTCTACTATGTTTGCCACCTTGCTTCTGTCCTTTGCAAGGTAATGATGTAGACAATCGATCACTCAAGTAGGGTTTGTAGGTCGCTTGAAAACCCTGACAAATGGCCACAAGCATATGCCATACTTCATAGGTTTGAAAACATAGGCAAAGATGGCCATAGGTAGATATCTCAGAAGGCCGCAAATTTGATCCTAACCTAGGTAGAGGTGGATAGGGCCAAAAATGAACTCACAGACAAGGTTTACAATTAGGTAGAATGCCACAAAATGCAAGGTTCATGCTACACATAAGGGTGCTTAAAATCTAAAATCTAAACCCTAAACCCTAAAACCATTAGAAGAGTTCGATGTAATGTTATGTTCTTTGTAGATAATGTTTTTAGGCCCAAGTTTGTGGTTGCTTTTTGACTAACAATTTACAGATTTGTAAGATTGGCCTCCAAACTAGCGATGGACAAATTAGATCTACTTAAAAATTAGTGGTCCTATAGTACTATAAATGCGCAAAAATAGACAACTAAAAGATGCCCAAAAATGTGAATAATCAACAATTTCAGGGCTTGTAGATCTGTGACTGTCAAGAGCCTAATACATGGCTTACTTTCCAGCGACCTACAGTTAGGAAAATGCCCTTCAGACGAGTGACAGATTGTTAGGAGATAGTGTTGTTAGGATAGCGTGTAGAACTGGCCGTAGGTAGGGTAACATGATTGGGTAAGTACATGTTGTAGAATAGACAAGAACTGCAACCAAAAGCTCAGAACAAATTACCTGGATTATCATTACAGATTGACTAGCCACACTGCTATTTCGCTTCCACGAGGGGCCGCTACCGTGCAGGTAATTGTATCCTCAAAGATAAAAATTATGGCCATTCTTCCATGGATGCATTGAGATAGTATGCAATACAAAAGAAAGAGAAAACAAAATATACAATACAAGGAAGATAGTATACAAGAAAAAGTTACAAAAAAAGAAATCTTACTTGCACATAACAAAACAAAATAATCGTACGGGAGCAGCTGTGTTGCAGACTAGGCTCTGGGCAGGGACAGGTGGGCGATGGGCAGGATGTGCTGCTGCCCGGGACGGGTGGCGTCGGGCAGGTGGACACCGCTACCCGGGATAGGTGGCGCAACACGGGTGGGCACCGCTGCCCAAGCAGGTGGACGTCGCGGTGCCTGGGACACGAGGGCCTGAGAATGCGAGGTGAGGGATGCGAGGACGTACTGGGCGCGGGGGCAGTACAATCCGGTGCGCACAAGCATAAATGCTTGCGCATATCATCCCCGAGCCTTAGTTGGGGACTTATTTCAAAATTGGATTGATCAGATTCATATGCACAGATATAAATGTTCATTGGTTCTTTGTGCTATTGATCTTCAACGTCCCTTTGTTGTTAAGTTGGGAATTGGCAAAGCACATATTGAGATGATACAAAATTAAGACTAAGGTTACGAGGTTTTTGAATTGAATTACAATACTTATGAAAAGGCGCTTCTGTTTTTGTATATGCTTTGAAAATTTGAAAACATTATGTTATTCAAAATAGGTTTATAGTAAACAATAACTACTAATGCTCGAAGTACTTTCTTACCCAACTTATTTCAGATAAAGACCCAATATGTGTACCTCATTGCCTTTACAAAGAACATGGTTAATTATGCCTTGTTGCATAAGCCAAAAATACAATTCCTTAGATTATCACAAAGACTTCTCTTGTGTCAATAATGAATCAATCTAATGTAAACTTTGCTACAAGACTTAAACTAGTCACCAAATCATTGTCGTTGGGCTTACGATACTAGTTTTGAAAAAAACATTCGAAGTGGAAGGTTAGTCCATTTGGAAGGTCCTTCCTCCACGAGATGTCATTTTTTAAATGTTTTTTTTCCCCAAATGAATGTCATTTGAAAGAATGTTTGGAAGGGAAAGTTAGGCCATTTGGAAGGTCTTCCATGACATCCAATTTCTTTGCATGTTAATGAGTTCAAGCAAACACACCCCCATATTCAAAGAAAATCTGAACAAAGTTGTGTCAAGGGAGTGGCTCTGATGTCATTACATGTAACTCAAAAGTCAAGTCAGGTCACTAGAGAGATGAAATATTTGAAATTCAAAACATTAGTGCCCATTTTCGTTGGCTTATCTCAACGGGGTTGGCCGAGTTGGTAAGGTGGGCATCATAGTTTCTCTGATCCCAAGTTAGAGGCTCCTTTGGAAACCAAGAGGCATTGGGTTAAACATGGCTTTACAATAGTATTTGGGTTTTAGGGTAATATTAGGGTTTACCCAAGGTCATTCATTTCTTATCTATCATGGAAGATTTGGGGTTTACATGTGCTGCTGCTCGTTTCTTCTCGTGAGCAACGATCTTCTTGCATATTCTTTCTCATCAGTGACGATCTTCTTGCAAATTGTTGATAGCTGGAATCCACATCCATTTCCAGATTTCGGTTACCTTGATCGATTGGATTGGTTGCTCACTGCTTTGCGAAAGAGCGTCATTGATCCTGCCATCTATGGTTGCATTGCTTTTTTTCTGACATTGATTTGCTTCTGCAGTTTGCACTGCGGAGCTCAGGTTTCATGGCCTCTGCCTTATGCAGACATATTTTGCTGGTTACGCCTTCTGTCGCTGATACAGTTACCAGAGCCGGGCGATTTCCACACACTTTAAAATGTTCTTTTAGATTTGCGGAGGGTTTGCGTTTGCGTCATGGCACCTGGAGTAAAAATTTGTTTTCATATGCAAATTCGAGGGTGGAAATCATAAGATTCCACAATAAAATTGCTACCAGCGCTGCTTCATCGCAGCAACAGGAGACCGTTACAGATGAGGAACATATTGATGATCTGCGTGTACCTATCACTGTCATTACGGGGTTTCTTGGTTCTGGCAAGGTCAATTTCCATCTTGAAGTTTTTATTATCGTACTGTAAATTCATCAATAATCTGTGTTTTGCAGTCTACATTGGAGATGATTAAGTTTACGTATCATTCTTGTTCATGATATTGCATGTTGTTAACGAGTTATTGAGAAATTTCGGTGAAGGCAATTATCAACAGTTTATTGGCTGAGGTGTTCTGCGTGCAGCCAGCTAAGAATAAAAAAGAGTGCTGTTTGTTTAATGCTTGTCTATATGTTTTTGAGGTTTTAGCTTGGACACTTGATTAATCATCTTCTTCATTTCAATGGCGAGGCAGCATTGTGAATGGTTACTCAGCTAGATTATTAGATACTGAATGATTTATAACTTCTTTCCGAGTAGGGGTAGTTGGAGAATCATGCGTATGCCGTGATACTTGCGAGAATTGAACTGTTTTTAAGTCTCTTGTTGCGTTCAATATTATTTTACTTTGAAGTTCGGGAGCCTTCCTAATATGACAAGATTTTATTTCTGACAGACAACTCTCCTCAATCACGTGCTGACAGCAGAACATGGGAAGCGGATTGCTGTTATAGAAAACGAGGTAAGTGAACTTGAGCTATTCTGATGAACTGGTGTTTAGGCTTTGCAAATTGGTTCTGAACTTCACACGGTACTTTGTCAGCTTTTCCCCCCTCTTGTATGTCCTTTTTGTGCCGTTGAGTGGAGTTGAACTTGAGACCTCAAGGAGAGAAAATGAACTTTTTCAGCTTTTTGACGGTTTTGTTTTGATGTAATTTCGCAAATACTTGATTGTTCAATCATGTTTTTCATCTTTTACATAGCTTGCGAAGATAGTAGATCACATATTATGTTCTCTTTGTCAAAGAGATGAGACATATGCTATTGCTTTTGATTGTCAAGGCAAAATCTCCTTCTCTTTGCATTTTGCCTGCAATTACTTGAAACTGTGGAACTTGACTATTGAACTTAATGGTGGCCTGAATGCTATTTCCTCTTGTTGGCCTTGAGGCAAGACCTTTTTGTTTGGGTTGTCAATGGCAGTTTGTAAGGCTGATCAAAAGGGATCCAATAAAAGCATGTAAATGATCTGTTAATTCAAAAAAATCCATCTTCAGTGGTTATGCTACCAAGGGGAAAGCACACGGGTTGTATGACCTACAAACACAGAAGATAACCACAAGTCAAGATGTGATTTTGGTAAGAGTTATGACATTGTCTGTGAAAAATAGTTGGTAATCAAGAACAAGTGTTTGATCTTGATGATGATTCACTTGCTGAAGACGAAAGACCATCTATTGGCAAACAAGATTCAACGCCAAATCAAGACGAAGACATCTAAAGATCACCTTCTCCTAACCTCAAAAGAAGCTGCCATGATCGTATGAAGACTATAGGAGAACAAATGCTACATCAAGGTGATATAAGTCGATAAGGTGGTAAAAGAACTTCGAGAGAATGAAAACAGTCACAAACAAAACAAAAAAAATGCTTGAAGGGTTGTTATTTTGAGTGAATGTGAGCCACGTTCTTATTAAGCCTCTCAACGGTAAGTATGGAGACATGCTATAAATGAAGAGTTCAAGTTTATCATGAAGAATGCCATGTGGGAGTTGGAGCCACAAGAGGACAAAAAGCTGGTAGGAACAAAATGGGATTGCAAGATTTTCTTTGGGGTTTTCTTTCTTTTCTCAGTTTGGTGGTGTCTCGAGGCCCATGTTTGATCATTCTGTCTTTGCACCCACAATGCCCTTGAGGAATAGTTATGCCTAATCAGTGGTCCAATCGACACTCCAAGCCCAATAACAAAAATCATAAATAATGTTTATTTTCTTGTTGCTTAAATGAACACTATTAGATCTATTTTAACACTTGCTAGTCACCGTATATTATAGATCTTGTTGGCATCTTAAGTTAGTTTATAACCGATTTAAGAAAATCACATTGGCGTGTTGTAAGAAGAGATCATCGATATGTTATAAGGCACATACAATTTTCATGTCATATATTTTGTAACCGATGCATTTTGTGGCATACGGGTATGACAAACTTTGGCACTAGCATGGGTGTATGGAAGTTCATTATAGGAGCCTGGAGTACAATGACAACATTGATGCCGTCCCATACCACTAAAGGCCAACTCATTCAGGGAGTTACCTCACCTAAGTATCAGAGAATCCATAGGCTCTTCTCACGTTCATGCCTCACCTGAAGGAGGGATGTTGACATTATGTCCAAGCCCACTCTTATATGACTCCCAACCCACATTTCCAAGAGTGCTTATGCTTTCGAAAACTCCTCATGCATGTTTATCTACCACTAAGGGTATCCCCTAACGTAAGGTCCAGTACCAACTAACTTGTGCTATGAATAGTTTCCAATGAATCCTTGTGTCCAAAATTGGAAAGTGTTCCAATTGGAACCTTAATCTTAAGGAGGCATTTTCTTTCTTGGGTTGCAAAGCAAGAAAGTGTACCATGTCTTTGATATTGTGCGATCCAATTTGTTCAAGAAATTTGTATGGAAATTGATTTGCATATTGTTCGTTAATATTTACCTAGTGATTTGGTTAGAATAGTCAATGATTTGGAGATGGAAAAGACATTTAATTTTGTGAATCTGGATATATTCCAATCTCACAAAGAAATGCGTGCGCGTGTGTAGTTGTGAGCTAGTGCTTGAGCAAGGTCGCCTTCTTACTTGTTTTTTGCAGTATGGGGAGGTGGATATTGACAGCTCTTTGGTTGTTGCACAAAAGAGTGGAACTGAAGACATCTTAATGCTTAACAATGGATGCCTTTGTTGCACGGTTAGAGGAGATCTAGTTCGAATGATTGAAGAACTTTTGAAGACAAAGCGAGACAAATTCGATCATATTTTGATAGAGACGACTGGTAAGTTGTCCTTCTTGTATTATGTAATATGTCTTTCCTATGCTGCAAGTGCACACTTAGAAAGTGTCTTAAAGCTCAATAGTTTATGTAATAGATGAGCTTCTTATACTACAAGTTTATACCAATTTGCGTATAAACATTCACGAGCTTATCACAATTTGAATCAATTTCACACTAATTAAATATTTTGGTATCCTCAAATGCTTGCCAAGCTGATGATTTTAGTTGAACCTTTTTAGCTACAATGGTGCTACCATATCCAACTGTTGTACTTTTTTGCTTTAAATTATTTTTCTTGGAGATTGTGGACATTTACGAAGTTAAAACAAAACTTACTGGCAGCTGAAAGAATTAGAACCATTTTCTACTTATTTTATTTTTTTAGATCAAGTTTAGGGAGGTAGACTTCAATCAATTCATTTATAAAAATGAGTCACTATCAAGAAAATCTGGACAACCTTGAAGATTTATCTTGTATTTGTTATGATCATAACCTAATTTTAGAATGTAACGTCTTAGAAATTTCCAAGTCTGAATTGTAGTTACAAGAATCCACAACCTCCAAATCCATATCTGACTTCAGCATTGTTTGAAACAGATCATACTTTGATGTTTTAAGACCCTTTATTATTTCCAACTGAGAAATACACAACTGGGGTAAAATGTTTTTTTCTTTCAAGATGGACATCTTTTTACTGTTATGAACAGAATTTATGAGATCGTTTTTGTAGTCTACATCTAAAGATCTAAATTTAACATAAAACCATTCTTTTCTTAAATTACATTGGTCTTATCGATGTTAATAACATTGAAGTTCGATCTGATCTTGCATCTGAAGCTCTAGTTTGGGAGAAGCCTATCCCAAATTTTGGAATCTGCTCCTTTGGCAAACATATCGGTGAATACCGTTGTCTGTGGGAAACTGCACCTTCTGCTATAGCTGACTATTAATGAAATTATGTGAGGGATTGTTGTCAAGAAGTGCATTGGCTGTTTTCCCTAACTTTTTTTCTCTGACTCAAAATAAATCACTGACTTCTCTATATAAATTTGTGAAAGTGGATATATTCTAATTTCACAAACAGATATTATTGGGATAAAAAACTGTATCAATCAAATGACATATACTCACTACCTCGTGATATGGAAGTTTGAACCAAAGAAATCTTACTACCCGAGTGCAATTCAACCAACTGCATAGAGGTGATAGTACTGAATCTGTATGAACAAAATTTAGCAATGTGCCTTGGCTTTGGCACTGGTTGCAAAGATTGTCTATCCAAGCCGTCACATGAGACTCACTTTTTGGCTTATGATTTGGCACTTATATGCGAGTACTGCAAGGAATGGAGTCGATGCCAGCTCTAGCTTGCTTCTTTTGAAACTTTTTCACACAGGTTACCACGTGGATGCTGCTTCTAGAGATGACCATCATGGAGTGCTAGACTTTAGCAATACAGATGGCATCCTCTAATGACTGCAATGCATTACGGTCAAACTCATTCTGCATGTTTTCCAACACAAGACTGTTTCCCAGATTAGGTTGAGTATTTTTGCAGCCAACAAATGTACTTTGAGGGGTTATGGAATCAATTTCATTCCAACTTTTAATTTCTAAGTATTTGTCCCTAACTTAACACCGTGGATCTTGCTTCAATGAGCCAATTGTTGACTTGTTGTGGTTAGCGGAGTCCCAAAACAATATTAGATTACGGTGCAAAATTTGATGGAGTTTTGTTTCAATTCGTGGAGTCTCAAGGCAAGGAAAATATCTGTTTAGGTGTCTAAGTTTGTCAGTAGAATATTGAAAGATCTTTATATAGTTTGGATTTTTGTAGCATACACCCAGACTTCCCTATCAAGTTAATTATGTGTAGCATTTAAATGAAAGCTCTATTTTGGTTCAGCTCTAAACTGGCATTGCATATGAGATATATTGTTGTGGTTACAGGACTGGCAAATCCTTCCCCTATCATTCAGACCTTTTACATGGAAGAGAGCCTTGTGGATCATGTTAAACTGGATGGAGTGGTGACTCTTGTTGATGCAAAGCATGCATCACAACACCTCAATGAGGTTAAGCCCGATGGTGTTGTCAATGAAGCCATTGAACAAATTGCCTACGCTGACCGCATTCTCCTGAACAAGGTAATGTATTCACAAGAATGGGTCTTTGTTCTTCAATGTTACCTCATGTGTTTCTTTAGTGCCATTAAAACTCGGCCAGCCTAGCACCTTGTTTCTTAGCATTATCAAGTCATAAATGTTGATCAAGGTTTCTGAATTTGCATCTTGCATCCTTTGATGGTTGGCCATTGCACGGTGGATACCTTTTTGGGTTTCGTGATAAAGTAGAACCCCTTGGCACTTCACTTTCTATATATTTGAGAGATTCTTTTGGTACAATAGAATACTTTTTGTGAGCTGACATGTGGAAAAGTTGAAACTTAGTCAAATCCTACAATACTTTTGGAATTTTGACTAATTATTTTTCTCCTTGAGAGATGACTTTCAATGTTTCTGTTACTAACTGTGTATGACTATTGGAGCTTATTACCTTCTCAGATTGACTTAGTTGGAGAACCAGAACTGGATGCACTTTCATATCGCCTCAAGGTATTTGCAAGGACAATGCAACATACTTTCATGTTCTTGAATTTATGATAGCTGTTGGCGTCACAGTCACCTTCAATAACTGTTGGAGCATCACCATCTGCTTAGATTTATTGACTCTTTTCTTAGTGCATTCTTTACCTTCCAATAAGTGATCACTCATGCACAGTATCTTTTGACAGCGGATAAACGAGATGGCACGTATCAAGAGGACAAAATTTGGTGTCGTGGATATGGAATTTGTTCTTGGAGTTGGTGGTTTCGATGTGGAGAGGTTTGTTGTGTGCATTGGCTTGAATATAGTCCTACTACTTGTATGCTTATACATCAAAAGTTTCCGTAAATAAGCTTTACTTAACCTTTCAGTTATAATTGTAATTATTCTGTTGCAGTTGATAGAATCAACCATTTACTTAGTTTTTGTTTTAAAAGCTAGATATTCAGATATTCTCTTTTGAAACTTGATGTCATGGAGTTATTATTCCAAGTGGTCAGTGGTTATGGATTCTGAAGAGGATAATGCAAGAGACTTGAACTATGAATCACCTGAATTTTCAGAGTTGTGAGTGATATCACTCAACTAGCCGCAGCTGAAAGCTCAGCGAAGGAACATTCTCATGATCATGATGAGCACAGCCATGAGGATGGTGAGCTCTATTTTTATTTGTTGAAAATCATTTTTGATCTTGATGGGATAGTATTTGCAAAACTCTATTTTCTAGTATTGTGTTGAAGGCTGAATCAGCTTAAGCTTTCCAATTAAAGCCTTGTGACTCTTCTTGGCTTAGAGAGAAATGTAGATATGCTTTTAACAGAGTTTTGGTGTCAGGGATTTGCGGACTGGGTTACTTTACCCACTAACGTATTAATAAAGCAATTTAGGATATTGAAGTTAGACGACCAAGCATACTCCTGACACGGATCAGGTGCAAGAGCAATTGAAGAAAATCTGTTTATATTTAGGATGATAACACATTTTTAAAGAGTTTTCTGCTAAATTGAGTCCTTAACACTATGGGTATTCACTTTAAGAATGTGTTAATTTGATTTTCAAGTTAAAGTTTTCTAATTGCTAGTCCATCTAATTTCAGGAAACCCACTAGTACATGACAATATGTTTGGTTATGCAGATCATCATCACGAGCATGATCATGAGCACTCACATGATAAGGGTGAAACTGGGCATGACCATAAGCACGATCATGTTCATGATCCTTGTGTTTCTTCATTGAGCATTGAGTGTGACGGAAATCTTGATCTTGAGAAGGTGAGCTTAGTTCGTTCATGGTCAGCTTCATAATCTTTGCATTAGTCATGCCATCTGTTGATAGCATTTATCTTCAGCTGTCTCATTTTTTTTTGCCTGATTGTACGACTTGGACTCTTGAGAACTTTATTCTGGCAAGATCTATGTTGTTCATATGCTGTCATCTCTGGCCAATACCTATACCTAGTTTGTTTTCATAGCATTTATATTACAATTAGACTTCCACCTAGTGAACGACCAAAGAAGTTCTTGCTAAGAATTGAAAGAACTACATTTAGCTAATTGTGGCCCCAAGATGTTTAATGAAGTTGTGCTTGATTTGGATAGATACAAGGTTAGATAATAAGTCAGTGCATGGATATCATTTTAAGTGTACTAGTAGCGCACATTCACCACATGACTAGAATGTAGGAAATGTCCACTAAAGTGCCCATTTTCACTACTATTTTGTAAATTCATTTCTTGCCTTACTATCTGTTGAAAAGAGGGGTGAAAGAAACATTAATTGTAATCAGAGACAGACATTGTAGATGCTTTTGTGCATTGATTCTTTCTTCCAAATGGATTGTCAGTAATAAGTTCATCACCTTTACAGATCATGATTAGCTTTGTGAAGCATGCGGTTACATCCGCTATTTTTTGTGCTCACCTGCACTATCGACTTGTATATTTCGTTATACTTAATTTGATTACAGCTTTGTTTGTTCTGTGTTAATATTGCAATGCTTTTCTACGTTCTGTCTGGCTTTCCAATCGCTTAGTCTGGTTGTCTGCTGTTCGCGACTTATTATTAGTCTAGCTCTTCGTGACTAATAATTTGTCTAGCGGTTCGCAATAAATTACTTGTCTGATGTTTTGATGCTTAATGTTTGGCTACGTAATCAGATCGAACGTGATTTCTATCACTAATGTTTTGTTTGAGATTGATAGGCGTAGTCATGCATGAGGAAAGAGTGAGATAGCTTATTCCGCTGCGCACGAATATTTTTCATTCGAGTTCGCTTCTTTTCGTGTTCGTTTCTTTTCGAGTTATCTTTCTTTCACCCCTCTTTCCAACATGGTATCAGAGGTATTTTTGTAGTCTAATAAGCTTCTTCAGAAACAAGAATCTTCTAGCCGATAGAGTAATTGCCTTCTTGTTCTGTAATTTAGCACCAGATTTTCATACTTAAGTCACTGATAGTTATTCTATCACCTAGACTAATCTTCCACATGGATTCCCAAGGGAAAGCCAGTCCTATCATGGATAAGCTTGATGGAGCCAATTACCATCTGTGAAAATTTAAGATGAAAACCGTGCTAATGGCTAAGAGTTGTATGACGTTGTTACAGGTCCGGAAGGGAAACCCGAAGTTGACGACGCAGCAATCTCCAGATGGAAGCTGAAGGATGGCAAAGCATTTGCGCTAATCATATCCTAATAATAGAGTCGAGTTACCTGTCTGTCAAGACTATTTAGTTGGTAAACAGACTAGGAAACCATTTAGATCAAGCCATCAGCATAGTGCTAGAGGATTGTTAGATGTTGTGCATTCAAACATTTGTGGCCCAATGAAGAATCCTTCTCTGAAGGATGCAAAGTATTTTATAACTTTTGTTGATGAATTCTCCAGAAGGACTATGGTGTACTTTATCAAGAAGAAACAGTGGATATTCTGATGCAAGCTGGGGAGGAGATGTAGACAATCGTAAGTTCACATCTGGATTTACATTCTTCTTCAATGGCGGTCCTATCGCATGGAACAGTCGTAAGCAAACCTCTATCGCTCTTTCGTCTACAGAAGTAGAATACATAGCTGCTTCTCAATCTATCAAAGAAGCATTTTGGCTAAGAAATTTATTATCAGACATTAGTTTGAATCAATACAGCCCTGCAATCATATTCTGTGATAATCAGAGTGCTATTGCCTTATCGGCCAACCCTAGATTTCACTCTAGGAATAAGCACATTGAAATCCGATATCACTACATCAGGGGCAAGGTTCTCAACAAGGAGATAAGCTTAACATACTGTAGAACACAAGACATGGTTGCAGATATATTTACGAAGGCATCACACAACAAGTTTTGTGCATTGCTTAGTCTGAAGATCAAGGCATTCACGGATCCAGATTAAGGGGGGGTGTTGGATTTATCTCCTTTACTCTCCTAAATCCTATGTTAATCTGCCTCCATTCATGCTGCTGTATTTTTACTTGTGTTGTCGCACAATTTGCATATTTACATGTAAAATAAGACAGGAAAAAAAAACGCGATTGTCTGCATTTTTACTCGGAGATTTCCACAAGTGAAAAAGGCGAAAAACACGACACTGTGTTTTTTGACGCGTTTTATGATAGGCGAAAAATGCGACATTGCCCTACAAAAGCCAAAGGTGCCCTACAAATTTCAAAGGTGCCCTTATAGAAAAGCAAAGGTATCTCACAAATGATTTTCTAAGGCATTGGACAGAGTGTTGCAATTTTCGCATTTTCACCAGTGTGAATTTTAGCGAAGCCCGACGTCACGGCCTCCTCACGCTCATCCCATGCACTGTGCAATCAGATTTGACAACGACAACAACCACCCACAGACAGCACAACCACTTCTGTACCTTCTTCATCTGCACACCTGCAAAAATATACCATCTCAGTATTCACATATAGAAGAGAACAGAGGATAGAACGAAACATCACTTGTAATCAGAGAGACATTGTAGATGCTTTTGCGCATTGATTCTTTCTTCCAGATGGATTGTCAGTAATAAGTTCATCACCTTTACAGATCGTGATTAGCTTTGTGAAGCACGCGGTTACATGCGCTATTGTTTTGTGCTCTCCTGTAGTATTGACTTGTATATTTCGTTATACTTAATCTGGTTATAGCTCTGTTTGTTCCGCGTTCAGATTTGTGTCAATATTGCAATGCTTTTCTACGTTCTATCTGGCTTTCCAATCGCTTAGTCTGGCTATCTGCTGTTCGTGACTTATTATTAGTCTAGCTCTTCGCGACTAATAATTTTTCTAGCGGTTCGCGATAAATTACTTGTCTGATATTTTGATGCTTAATGTTTGGCTACGTAATCAGATCGAACGTGATTTCTATCACTAATGTTTTGTTTGAGATTGATAGGCCTAGGAAAGAGTGAGATAGCTTATTCCGTTGCGCACGAACATTTTTCATTCGAGTTCGTTTCTTTTCGAGTTTGCTTCTTTTCGTGTTCGTTTCTTTTCGAGTTATCTTTCTTTCAGCCCTCTTTCCAACACTATCAAGAATCTAGGTAAATCCTTTCATACACATGTTCTTTGTATATTGATACAATATTTTGACTGCTAATTCAAGAACTTATATCTCATGAAAAATCCTTTTAGACATGCTCTAGATGTACACATTCATTGATTCCAAAGGTTGAGCCATTTATCTTGAGGTTATGTCAAACATGTATAGATGCTGAACTAAAACTTATATTTTTAAACGTGGGTATGCAATAACATCAACTTTACTACTTTCACGTCAAATTTCCTTTATTTTTTGACTAGCGAAGTGTGCCCGCCTATGGTGGGCAACCAATGGGGGGGGGGTGTGCGCGCGCGAGCATTGCGCAGAGAGAGAGAGAGAGAGAGAGAGAGAGAGAGTGCCCGCAGGTCTGCGGCCGGATAGGCATTTTGGGTGGGTAGGGCAAGGTTTTGGCAGGTGGATAAAGGGGAGGAAGATGTGAATGCAAAAAGAGCACCACAAGAACAAAAAGGACAAAGCAAATAATGTAGTACTCACCATTAATAAAAGCATGAGTAGATCACAAAAAGCAAAGAATAGAATGTGGCTTTTTCATATTCAACAATGTCACCAACATACGTCTGCCAAGCTGAACGAATGGAACCCAGCTCCCGCGTGATGGTCTCCTCCTCCTGACGAAGCATCCTGCCTCACAGTGTCTCTCGCCTGGGAGGTGTCCATGTAGCATCCACGGCTGCCCATTTGTGCGCAGAACTCCCTGAACACCTAAGTGTCAGTAACAACAAAAGGAATGCCGCACTCGTAAAAGAACTGACCAGCAAGTCGAGTGAACTGCTCTCTCTGCCACCCGCATTGATCAAGGGTCTGCTGTCTGGGCCTTGTTGTAAAAACCAAGAATGCTAGAATAACTCGAAATCTGGATTCAGGACCCTAGAAATGCTATCTTCAAAGATTATTTGATTCTAACAGAGCTAGGAGAAGAACATGCAAGGAATAGACTTGACATGCAACTGTCATGCAAGCTTGAAATAGAAAAACTCAGCAATCTATGGATCATAAGTTTGATCCAGATTCAATCCACTTGAATTCTACTCTTTGTCTATCAGATGAATTGAGGGAAAGAAAGTTTCTATTTTCTGGCCACTACAATTGTTTACAAGTTCAACAGGCCTAACCCCTCTCTGCTGTATATATGGCGCTCGTGCTCTAGCATGCCCAATGGATGGATGATCTGTGGGTGTGCATGTGGTGCATTTGCTGCCGAAGAGGAGGGACGAGAAGGACACGGTGCTGCTGAACCAACATGCTCATCTGATGCTCGTGCCTCTGAACTAGGTCCTGCTGTTGCGTTGAAGGTTCTGTACTAGGCCTTGCATCTGTACCATGCCCTGCCCGTGATGTACTAGGCCCTACACCTGTACCATGCCCTGCCCGTGATGTACTAGGCCCTGCACTTGTACCATGCCTTGCCTGTGATGTACTAGGCCCTGTACTCGACCTGTACCATGTCTGCCTGCCTGTGAGCCCTGCCTGTGAGCCTGTACCTGCTCCTGCTACTTGTCCATGTCTAGAACCCTGTGATGTAGCATCGATCCCGTACATACTAGACAACCTCTCCTCATCAGAAATCCAGGGGCAATCAGATATGCCCAATGTCCGCCCATTTGGCCCTCTGACCCGCAGTAAGTGAGCCCTAACCCTGGTGCGTGATCTTGTGAAGTGACCACCGCTCCATATGCGGGTCCCTGAGCCATGGTGCGTAGCCACATCCCCGTCGGTACGCTCAACCTTGGCCCAAAGGCCTCGGCCCCACACTGGCATCGTATCAACATGAGATCAAACTTGCAAACAAAAATAAGCAAACAAACGTTCAGTGAGTCTAGGCATGTGGAAATGCATTCTAGGCTCAGACATCACCTGAATCGGTTGCCCACAAGTCATTTTGTGAAGATGGCCAAAATACGCAAGCATTTGGAATGTGGTATTCAAATCTCGCTAGGCGTGCCGTAACGGCTGAAACTGACGCCGTAGGAATCACCGTGGGCAAGAAGAAAGGTGGTCTAGAGCCAAACTACGCTCGATTTGGTTGCCTACAGCTTAATGTCAACACTTGCAAAAAATCAAGCCTACACTTACCAAATATCAAAAACTGACCGTTTCGCTCTCCACGAAGCTCAGATCCCCCTGGCATTGTGCACACCACCTCCGTATCGCCGAGTAGATGCCTGTCGACTATCCACATGTGAAGATTGGACGCCTATAGCTTACGAAATTTTTTTTTGCCTCATCCTGTAGTAGAGCGGTGGCCCAAAAATCTGATATTTTGATTGTTTTTCTTTTTAACGATTCTTGTAGTGAATCACGAATCGCGAATCGCAAACCCATTGACTGAGTTCGCGATTCGCTACAACTATGTGTTAAACCTCTACTTTTTAGAAATTTCTTAAATACGAGACAATTGGATTGAGACTCGTATAATTCCTTCCAGTGTAGAAATTGGTTCTGAAGGACTGAAAAGTTATATGAAATTATACTTCCATATATGATTTGTGAATATGGCTCAGAATCTATTGATGTTTGCAATTGATTCAGTGGAGTTTAGACTTCCTAGACCCAAATGTTAATCTCTGATAGTTGATTATTTAGATGTAATATTTCTATCACTCGGGATAAGATATTCTATGATTTTGAGGAACAAGTCCGGTGTGTAATAGTATTGGATACTAATTATTGACTTTTTCAAATCTTTGATATCTTATACGTTGTCTCCTGAGAATTTTTTGATTGAAAAAAAGGGGGAGAAGAAAAGATAGGAATAAGACTTTCGATGAATTAGGAGGTTGCATAGGTTTTTGAAAAAAAATCCAGTATGTGTGCAATGGTAGAACTATCTAGTTGAAATAGAGGAACTCTCAAAGTGATTATTTTGAATACTGGAACTAGAGGAGTTTTGGGGATGTCGTCAGTGAGATATTTATGAATATGGGAAGTAGTGGTAAAGATTAAATTAAGGTTCACTGAAAGTACCTTTTTGTTATGGATTGGATCAGGGGAATGAAGCTTTAATCTTAACCTTATGTCCAAAGATGTCTGTATAAGTGAGCCTAATCTCGGTTTGTACACTAAGATCTGAAGTAGGCTGATTGGTTGAAGAAATTTTATTAATAAGAGTTAGAAGGTTGGAAAACTTGTGATGTGGAATTATTCACTTCAGAGATTTCCCAGATATGTTTTACTCATGAGAAATAGAGTTCGTTTGTAGCTGAGTTGCAAGATTCCCAGTGAGTTATGTGAGTAACATATACGGATTATGGATATCTGCCAGTTTATAGCCTATGTTTATGTATAGGAACATAGTTGGATATGTTGCTTATGTACATCTTAATCTTGTGGATCTGCTATGTGTTTCTTATGTACTGAGTTTATATCGTATACTTAAACTAGTCAGAGTGCATAGACATATGAACAAGTAATGTGTGGAACAGTTACTTGCAGGTTGATGGTTTGTTCTGTTGAAAGGATAATACGTTAACTTATTGATGGTTTGTATGAGGATCTAAATGTGGTATTGTTCCGGAATCAATGAATTCTATACCTAGACATTTAAGATTTCTGAATCATTTACAATTGACTTGAGTAATTGGATTACTCCTTTTTAGAAGTTAATTGGTTGACAGTGTGCAGAGAATTCACCAGGAACTGTATATTTTGATTTATATTGCTAATAAGACACATGATTTGCGAGTCATCAGGATTCATCTATAGAAGTCGTGTGCTTAGAATATAGAAGATTCTTGATATTGAATATTTCTTGAATGAGAAATATATCCGAAGTTATTGACTGAATCCAAGTGAGCTCATATTGGATGACAGAGTCTAACTAATATTAAGGATAACTATTGAATTCAGATGAAATTCAGCAGAACTTTGTAATCTCTAGATGTTGTTCTAGGTGATTGTATAAAGTTTATGTTGTTAAAGACGAATGTTATAGTGGTCTTTAATTACTTGGTTGATTGTAGAATTTGGAACTCATAATCTGGTTAAGGATCGGGTTGGAAGAATATTTTTGGAATCCAGTAATTTTCCTTGTGGAAAAGATTTCAGAATGATTCTTATTTCTTGAGTGGCATGTTGTACATATACTCCAGTATCTTTCAATGATGAAGTATGGTTTTGGAATCCTGTAAATTATGATTGACGAATCATAAGATTTTAAATATTTATGATTGACGGATCATAGATTGATACCTAAAGGTCATTAAAAGAATATAAGGAAATGTGATGATCTTAAGAGATGAGTAATTCTTGATCAATTGGATGAGTCAAAAATTTAGATTAATTAATTGGGAATCTAAATTTGTTTACTCTTGCACATACTTGAGATTGTGTGAATCTCACAGGCATTTTCATTAAGTAATTTGTTTTACTTATGAGGAATCTGTTTATTTTAGTGGATGAAATTCTACTACAGATTGTAGTCAAGGAATGCTTGTGTACTGTTTTCAGCCTAAATTCTCCGGCTAATTAGGAGCAGTTAAGTCTATCATAATTGAATGGTTGCTATTTCCTTGCATATGTTGCTAGGAATAGAGCGCTTAACTCAAGAGAGTATCCGGGGTACTCAAAACTGAGTTAAAGTCATTTTTATCTTGATGGATCTCCTAGAGATTTTGGTAGGATGAATGGTTGTACCTTAGTTTTTTGAAAAAAAATTCTAATTGATTGGTACCAAGAAGCATTTATGATAGGTCTACAAGTAATTGTTTGGATCTTTAACTTTTGAACATTGATTTCCAATGAAAAGTGATATTTCATCCAAGGATTCATGTAAATTGAGGTTACATGAAGGTGATGGTACTAGATTACAGAGAATCAGACCCAATAGAAAAATTTATCTCTTAGTATACTTCTAAAGGTCGATATAGTACTTCAGTGCAGAGATAGATAATTTGAGAATTATTCCATCTCTAAGTACTTATGTGATATTGAAGTCAGACCATAGTTGCAGCGAATTGTGATTCGCTGGGTCTGCGATTCGCGGGTCGCGATTCTGCGAATCGCGATTCGCGACCCAGAATCGCAAATTTTTTTTTTTTTTTTTTTTTTTTTTTTTGGAAAAATAGCTTATTGCTGAAATTTTTTTAGGGGATCAATGGTCAAACCAGCATTTTGCCTCTCAGAAGTGCAGTAGATGAGGCACAAACAGATCTTATTTTCAGTAGCTATCCGGTTGTCATTTGCTCTGGTTTTCAGTAAATGTTAATGCTATAGTTTGGACTATCAATTGTATGGATGATGATCATTTTTGCAATTGATTCATTGGAGATGTGAGTGCAATGTACATACAGTTGGGGGCATAAATATTGGGCCCTTCTCGGCGCGCATTTGGACCCCATTTTTATCTACAGGGGGGCGGTGACATTTTTATCTACAGTGTCTATATAGCAAGAAGCTCTAGGGGGTTCGGGGGGCGGTAGCCCCCTGGTGGGGGGTTTGGGGGGCAACGCCCCCCAACGGCGGGGTCCGGGGGCTGCCGGTAGACCCCGGCCCCGACGGTAAGGCCTCTTCATGATTTGGCCTTCCAACTCCCCAAGTGAAAGAACACTTTTTGGTGTTTCGCACCCGAAATTGTCGGCAAACTACACAATCATAATCCCCTCGATCAGAGCTTTCATCTGATACCCATATTGCCTAAAAAAATTTCAAAAAAAAAAAAAAATCGATCCTATATAATTCTGGGAAAATCCCGAATCGCGAATCGGAATCGCGATTCGGGAATCGCGCTGCAACTATGAGTCAGACTAAGGATTGATTTTTAGGGTAAATGTGAAAGTTAAAAGATTGATTTGTTAGCTTTTGAACTTGATCTTTAGGATTGATCGACTGCTCATCCAGTGTATCATGTAAATTTAGTTTATAGATGATGATAGTTGGATATATTGAAGATTTTGCCCATTTGGAGGACTTATCGCTCAATGTACCTTTGGACCCTGAAAGAGTACTCTGAATCAGAGATAAACAATTGAGAAATCGTTCTATCTCTGAGTGCTTGATTAAGTTGGTTGGTCAGATTGAGGATAATGATTCATGGGAAAGAGTTAAAAGCATACAAATTGGGTTTTCCCTAGTTACTCGTTCTGAGGACGTAACTGGTTTAAGGGAGGAAGAATGTGATGTCCATGTCCAGTATGTGGGATATGGAATAATTCCTGACATGGATAGCTGGTCACTCCAGTTAATATGGTTATTGGTTATGCCTCATTCCGGGCTTGGCCGATAAAGTAATTAATAATCATATGAGGGCCCAGACCTATAATTGGACATAGCCAAGAGCCCCTCCTCTGTTGCATTCATTCACCATGGCATGGGGGTGAAGTGGTTAGGGTATTGACTAGCCATTTCTTGTTGGTTGGGTGATATTGCTTCACAGGTGTCCTTTTGGTTGTTTGCAACAAGATCTAGTCAGATCTTCACTAGGCAATCCTTACACTAGGACTTTGTGGGTGAACTCCATAAAGCTGAAGATGGCACATCAATTTTCTTATGATGGACATTATCCTACAGTAACCAATGTAAGAATGTATATGGCCATAACAGCATGGTTAAGTTTTAGTTTTTCAATAAGTAGAGTAGAGATATATACAATGATATTAGAATCATTAAAGTTCCCTATTTTGGGTTCCAAAAAGCATTTTTCTTATGGCATTTGGCACTGTTTAATTGGTTCGACATTTTTGTCGTTCTAAATACAAGAATCTTAGCAAATACTTGTATATACACAAACACACACATGTTTTTCAATTCAGAAGTACGAGGCATTGACTATTAGCTAATGATAAGTAAGTTACCTTGTTTGTCAGAATGTTTGATACTAAATAAAATATGAGATCCTCAAATGTGAGTGTGGAATGCTTTAAATACTACTACATTTCTTGAATAGCTCAATATTCTACAAAATCTTACACGACCATAGCAATATGTCTCAGACCTCTCCATTTCATCGAAGCTGTACAACTTCTGTACTTCAAACGGCTGTGAGATTACAAATCAAACTGTTCTGGCCTTAATGACAAAGCAAGTGTGATGGAGAAGCAAGACTAAAAGAAAGAATAGAACATGAAGAAAGAAATTGTCTAGCAATGACCAATCTAGCTACAATGGTTAAAAGAGGAGGTTTCCCAGTGGCAACACATAGGGAGAGTTTCGAAAATATCCATGTAAGTCTATCCTTATTGGAAATAGATGTATGTGTAATATTCTTTTCCACTTTCATTTCTGGATGAATGCTTGTTGTCTATCAGTGGCACTGTTTAGAAAACGACGAAGGAGCCAGTAACTGATGTTTACAAGTTACATGCCCCTTGTGATGATACATTGTTGAAAGTAACGTGCGTGATCAAAGTGTCACGTATGTGACTGTGCCTTGTAAGGCAAAAAATTCTACCTCATAAAAAGAATTGATATGAATGAGTAGTTTATAACCACTCTAGTATATAAATTGTTGCCATTCCTCCAGAATCGGTTGATTTTTAAAGACTCTACTATCATATCCAAATTTTCTTGCTTCCGGATTCTGTCTTTTCCATTTTCAAGAGTGTGTAGTTAGAGCTTAGTTACTCTGCTTGGTTCATGTTTAGTTTTAAGCCAGAGGCAGTCAGTTGATGAACATCTAGCTGCTGTATTGAAACTGCCACTGTTTGTTTGATTGGCACACCCTTTTCTAGCAAAGGGTTTCCTGATGGAAATGGATTACCTCAGTTGGGCCTGAAGTACTAGATAGATATTTCTAATATGAAGAGCTATACTTTTTGCAAAGAGAAGTGATTTTTTAGGTGAACTTTTGCAGGTAGATGACTGGTTGGGAAACTTGGTCGAAGAGAACGCAGATGACCTTTATCGTATGAAGGGTGTCCTATCGATTGAGGGTGTGGAGACTCAGTTTATTTTTCAGGTATGTCTTGTCACACTATCGCTTCTTGAAGGATCGTAGTTTTGCAAAGTACCGTTTTGAAGCTGTAGGTATTAGAAACCACACATTTTATGAGAGCCTATACAACCTCGCAGGTCAGCCTTTGAACAGAAATATTGACATTATTCGGTCAGAAATGATAGGCATTGTATGAGCAACCTTGAAGTTTGAACAATCCTACTTTGGTAGCTCTTGTTACGATATAATTCTCACGTTTTTACCATGTAGGGTGTGCATGCTTTGTTCGATGGAATGAATGGTAGACCTTGGCGCAAAGATGAGAAACGGATCAACAAGATTGTCTTCATAGGAAAGGATCTAGACAAGGAGGCTATCAAGAAGAGATTTTTTGAGTGCCTAGTACCAGCCAAACAAACAGTGCCGACTGCAAGAGGATGATCTTGAGTTGTTCGCTTGCAAGGACATTTTTTATTGTACGACTCTTTTCACCCAAAGAGGCCAAGTCTTGTCAACCGATTTTGGCAAAGTCCTTGTGATGTGGACATTTAGAAGAAGTGTTTCTGCCCACAAAAATGGCTGCAATCACCATTTGTTGATCAATGCTGGGTACATTGTGAAACATACGACTTATTTTCTCCTTTGCTTTGAGGTACGGTATACCAAAATGAGGTGATTATGAGATGCATCGACATTTTTCAGTTTTATGACATGTACAAGTGACCTGGAACATTACACTTCAAAATATTTGTCCTTAGCCTTGTCACTCACGTGTAAGGTGAAGAATCTCTTCTATGAGCTCACCTTTTCTTATGGAGCACTTTAAGATTGACACTACCTATTGTAGCCTTCTACAGTACAATGAAGTTGGCATAGTTTAAACTTCAAGCAAATAAGCTTTATGTTGTTGAGAGATATTTCAGTAGCTTTTTTATAATTATGTAACAGAAGAGCTCACATTTTTATGCTGTTAGTCTTATATTGTAATCTAATTACTGAGGCCTATGCTCGTAGGCATGCTATATCTAGTTTTTATATTGAATATTATCGATCCAAGCCTCCAGTTATTTATGTTTGTATAAAATAAAACAAGGCACAGCGATGATTTTCTGGATACTGCAAAAGTACACTTTCCAGGTTGCGTAGCACTTTGTATCTCTATAATGCATCTTGGTTTCCAAGGGGGGCTTGAATCTAGTACCAAAGAAACTTTGGATGCCAAGCTAACCAACTAAGCCAACTCTTGGATATTTATCTCTATAATGGAGCAGTGGATAAGTATCTCTTTCGTTAACAACATAATAGTCTAGGCATTCCAAGATTCATTACTTTCCTTTTTGAAGGCTAATTTAAGTGCAAATATTCTGGTTGTTTACACGTGCTAATTTGGTGAGTGTGCTGATACTGATTAAGCGTGCTCATCTTAAATGGAATGTGTGTGCTCAGCAGGTGGTTGCTCAGATATCTGAAGTAGTTTACAGGCCACTTGGCAAGGTATAAAACAGATGGGAGACAGTTCCCCTTTCTGTTTATAGCTTTGCTAGACCCAAATGTTCTATTGAGTTTCAACAAGACCTTTTTGAATGATTATTTTATTGAAAGAATTTAAGTTTGTTATTCAAAATGTGCCTAAGCTTGGAACATTTTGTTACAAATTTTACTGTGTTCTTGGCTGCTGCCCTTGGAAATAAATTGCAATTGTAATAAATACCAGGCTAGAACAACTTTATAAATGGAATTTACCTGTCTCAGTCTAACCTCCACAGAATGGACCACTTCTGTGAAGCCAATATTTGGAAAAAAAGGTCATATTATTGAATACACTGGCTGAAGATTTTTCAATGAAGGATTCCCCAAAAGGGCTCCGTACTAGAGAAAAGGTAAACATGATAAAGAAAACAAATGAAGGATGCTGCTCTGTGGAAGCGCAGAGGAAGTCAGCTCACACTTGACTTATAGTAGAAACTTGGGAATTCTTCTTTGCAAACATCCACATTGGTGATCAAACGGACATGTTAAGATTCGAAAAAAAAAAACCTGCCTAGAACAAAGCAATAATACCATATTTTTAGAGCAATATTTTTTATTTTATGGAAAGTAAGAAACATCAAAGTGCTCCTGCCTAGAACAAAGCAATAATACCATATTTTTAGAGCAATATTTTTTATTTTATGGAAAGTAAGAAACATCAAAGTGCTCCAAGAAGAACGCTTCTGTTGAAGATTAAGCATTATACACACTTATTAAATCTAGCCATACTCAGGGTGCATAAGCAACCAGGCATGCACAAGAATACTAGAATGAAGCTGAGTACTGAAGAGACTTGTTCATCTGGGTAAATTTTTGCAGAATAAGACAGGAGCCTGATCCTAGAAAGCTAAAACATTTGTAGCAAGTATTGAGAAATTGTGTTTGCCTAAATTAGGTTTCATAACATGTCTAGATTTTCAAGTTATTGTGAGTTGCACCTTGTTTTAAAAGTTATATCTGCCTTTTGATGGTTCACTTCTTTGCCATGTCTGCACCAAGATGCCCCATTTTAGGTGAAATCTTTGATTGACACATGTACGCCCTCATAAGTCACATGTTTTTTTTTGGCTGTCGGAGCGCCACTTCATTGGGGAGCCAAAAACATAATAAGCCAATTTTTTTGTTTTTGTTTTTTTTTTGTCTTCAATTTTTTTTTTCATGGTCTTGACAATGTTTGAAAGGAATGTGCATGTGGACCATAATAGCCAATGACGGGCTGCCACATAGCATGTGCATATTCCAGCACTGTGCTTGTGGACAGCCAATGATGAGCTGCCACATAGCACATCGCTGGAATGTGCATGTGCTATGTGACGCCCTTTCAATCGCCCTCCGAGGCCATTCCGCTAGGGAGGGGCCTTCGATCGAGGGCGGTAGGCCCTTCCCACAACAGAATGGTCAAGGAAGTGACCTTCCACGGCGTGAAAACTTTTTTTACTGTTTTTTTTTAACATAGGAGTGGCAAAACAAGACAGTATCCAACCCTCCGATGAAAGATACCTAATGTAGCAACTAGAGATGGATAGTACTTTTGTGTGAGGCCCTAGGATGGCCTGTAATCACGGTCCTCCTAACCGACCATTTTTCCTTCACAGCTCCTTACACGACAAAAACCCAGAGGGAGAGATGATCATCCCACCTTTGATCCATACCATATTACTATTAGTATAAGAGCAGTTAATGTGTCCTCCTCACTTGACATATAACTGCCTCTCTCTCTCTCTCTCTCTCTCTCTCTCTCTCTCTCTCTCTCTCTCTCTTTTGCTTTTTCTTTTGGCTGCTTGCCTCCCTCTCTCTCTCTCTCTCTCTCTCTCTCTCTCTCTCTCTCTCTCTCTCTCTCTCTCTCTCGTTCTTTTGCTTTTTCTTTTGGCTGCTGGCGATGGCGCATCAGGAGCAAGTCATGCACACGCACCACCATCGCCATTTCTCGCCCGCCTCCTCCGATCTTCCTCGCACTGCCATCTCCAGACACGCCTCACCCTTTTCTGCGCCCGCAGCAGCTGCCAGCAGGAGTTCGTCTTTCGTCCCAGCAGCTCCGCTGTTTCCCAGCCACGCTGCTGCTGCTGCTCGCTCTTCTGCTGCCAGGAAAAGTCGGAGCGACATAAGTGAGGCTGAGAAGCAGGATATTCGGATGGCGTTTGAGCTTTTCGACGCCAGGAAGACGGGCAAGCTTTCTTATCGGGAGCTAAAGGTAACTGCTCCCTTTTTTGTGTCTATTCCCTTATGCCTATACACGTATGCACATGCAAAATTGTAAACCTAAACTAATTCTTTCCGCTTCTTCTTCAAGATCGATTGTGAAGGTTAAAGACAGCATTACCTTCATGAGTTCTTTTATTACCTTCAAGATGGATCGTGAGGGTTGAGGACAGCATTACCTTCATGAGTTCTTTAAGTTTGCTTCTTTTTCAAGATGGATCGTGAGGGTTGAGGGATTACCTTCACGTGGTTCTTTAGACCGAGAACTGAGTAGTCATATTTTTGCAAGCTATCCATCGACTGCTAATGTATGCAAATAACAGTTCGGTGGACAGTTGTTTCAGATTCGTTCAGTTCTTTGAAGAGATGGCCTGTATGGATTCAGGTTGCAA
The DNA here is from genome assembly GCA_029204225.1 of Diphasiastrum complanatum. NCBI lineage: Eukaryota > Viridiplantae > Streptophyta > Lycopodiopsida > Lycopodiales > Lycopodiaceae > Diphasiastrum > Diphasiastrum complanatum. The sequence goes on along the minus strand of CM055110.1, from coordinate 33,588,938 downwards.
TGAGGACATTTGATTTTGACGTTAAAAAAGCAGAAGTTAAGAAATTAATGGAAGAGCATTCAAGGGGCAATACAGAAGAAGTTGATTTGGCGGAGTTTATGGACATTAGTAAGTAGCTCTTACTATCAATAGGCACTGAGTTGTTCATTTTTCACATGGTTGAGAAGATGAAGGTTTCTGAGACCACAAAAGCTTCAAAGGCATTTTGGGTAGAACGCTGACATTGCTGCTCTGCAGTGACTGTTAAATATAAAGAGAAAGATCCAGATGAGGAACTTGCTAAGGCCTTCAGATATTTTGACGAGGATGGATCGGGAAAGATCACGGTAATCATCTAAATCTAGCAAAGATTCACCAGCTCTTTGCTGATTAAAGTAAAAAATGCATAGATGCGCATTTACGCTTCAAAACACAAGTGTCAACCCTTTGGGACTCTGATAAGATGTTCTTGCACAGCCGTGTATGATTTTCAGTTTCTAGTTAGTCAAGATTCATTAGTTAGGCTGCTGATACGCTTCTGTGGGACATAAAGTAGCTCTCAATGATCTGCTTCCAGTTTGAAAATATTTATGAGTCACGTTCTTCTGGTTTATCAATAGAGTTGTCCGGTTGAAACAGATGTTTCAATGTCAATCTAAAAGCTCGTTTACTGATACTTTCCCGGATTTCCTTGGAAAACAATAAGCTCAAGAATCTAAGGAAAATAGCTAGAGAGCTTGGTGAGCACATCACAGACGAGGAGCTCGAAGCAATGATTGATGAATGTAACATTCCAACCAGTCCTCGTTTTCTCCTAAACCATTCATGTATCGAGAAAAGGAATGTGCAATTCTGGATCATACTTCATAAAGCACAGTATATTCGCCAGAAAAGAAAAATTTGTAAGATTTGCAATATTTCCCTCCAATCATCTGCCTCTGCGGTACGATGGATTTTATAAGCATTAGCCTTGTACATCTGCTTCTGACATTCTGGGCTGGCTTTTTTGTGCAGTTGACAAGGATGGAGATGGAGAAAGTAAGATTTTCACATTGTGCTTTTTCCCCAAAATCAAGAATGAAATTTTCTCATCTCAAAATGTAGTAGGCAGATATGTTTTATCTTTCAAACAAAGATATAAATATATATATATATATATATATATATATATATATGTATATGTTTTGCCTAACCTTACTGTTTTCTATTCCTTGGTGAAGGTTTATATCCCATGACTTTCAAGAAGCTTACAATTTTCCTACTTTGGATAGAATTGATAGGGTTGTGGAATGTAGTAGTTTGATGGTATATATGTGTTGCAGATAAATTCCTGATAAAGCCCAATGAATTTGTCAATAAATGTTTAACCAAGTTTGAAGAGTTGCATTGAAATAAGTTGGTTATCATAATGATATATGTATACATTCGTTCATGTTGTTGCTTTTGACTTGTTATGATGTCTTAGTGCAGTTAGCGAGGCCGAATTTATGGCAATTATGAAGATGGATGAGCTTGAAGATTGAAGTATTTGATTGGCTTCAAAACTTACATCAATCATATGTAACAAAAACTAACACTTGCTCCATTCATTTGGTTGGGTTCTCTCCTTACCGCAAGGAGGAACTGGAGCTTCAACGAGCTTGTAAAGAATTGAGATTCTACAAGTCCATTTGCAATTCTTTAGTCACTTGTGTATCCTTCTAAATGCAACAAATTAATGCAACAAATTGATGCATGTGTGAGCAATATGATTACACAAAATATTGATTTGTTATAAATGAAATATGACAAGTTAAAGTCCATCTAATTGTATGTCTTAATGCCAAATGAGTGAACAATTCCAGAACACAAATTGTAGTGACCACAAAGTATTTACATGATATAGATGTAGATGAAATCCTTCTTGCATCATATGATTGGATTTTAGAGATTCTTCATAAAATTTCCCATTTTAAAAAGTTTTCTCGATGTCAAACATGATCATCTTTTATATCTTGGGATATTGCGATCGATAGGGTAGTTTTGATTGAGTCAAACTTCACCATTCGTGCGATTGTCTCGTCATAATCTATTCCTATTTTTTTAGAGTAATCTTTGGCAACCAATCTGGATTTGCACCTATCAATTGTGCCATATTAGTTGTGTTATAAAGTTTGTGTTTGGTCTTATAAACCCACCCATTTGCACTTATTGTTGTTTTCTCTTGATGTAAATTCTTTAAGATGTAGTCTGATTTTTGATAATAAAGTTGCACTCCTCATTTTTAGTTGACTTTTATTCTAGATAGTCTTTTGTGGAAATTGAAAAAGTTATCTATATTGAGTTTTGGGGGTGCTAGGCCACACACATTGTACACTTGTAATTAGGTGATTAGGACAAATTTAGACTTGGATTAGATCATGATAGTGTAGGTTGCTTACACTTGGCTTGATGGTAGAGGGCTAGTGACATTGCACTTCATAATCTTGTTTGTCAATACGGGCCAATCATAGTGAAGGATGCACCAAAATGGCCCAATCAATGTAAGAGGTGGCATGTAAGTGGTCCAATCAAAGTAGGATGTGATTCTAGAGAGGTCCAATCATTGAGCACCATTGCCACACCCCTTGGATCATGAGCTACTATGAGGAAGTGAGAGAGAGCTCATTCTACATTGATTTTTTTGAGAGATTGAGTGATTCTACACTTAAAATTTGTTGCATCTTCTCTCTCAACCCAAGAGCCACATATATTTTTTTCTCTTCACCCGAGAGCAAGCCAATTTCATACTTGGTTTTTTTTCATCACAAGTTGCCTTTGAATGTGTATGTTGAATGGTGAATGATTCATGCATGTATTAAGTGCTCTTGCCTTAGAATTGTCAAGCTAGAGTGATTCTATCTTTTTGGTGTTAAATCTATGTGCAATCACACACACCTTAGGAGATCATTCACATTGTTTGAGATGTCCTCACACGTGTTGCTTATGCCTCACCAAATTACAAACTGAAGTTGGCGTGCACACTCTTCATCTTCTCTCTCTCTCTCTCTCTCTCTCTCTCTCTCTCTCTCTCTCTCTCTCTCTCTCTCTCTCTCTCTCTCTCTCTCTCTCTCTCTCTCTCTCTCTCTCTCTCTCTCTCTCTCTCTCTCTCTCTCTCTCTCTCTCTCTGTGATGATGGGGCAAGTTATCACACGATTGTTTTTTATGTGAAGATTGCACGTCGGAGGGCACCATCATCATCATTCATTTCCTTCTTGACTTTGAGGTGTTGTTTGAATTTTATATGGTGCTGCTACTGCATTTGTTTCTAAGCCCAAATTTGTCAGACCAAATATGACGAAGTGTTGTGCTTGATCCTGCCCACAAGAATGTAGCGGGTATTTCCTATCCACCTTCAACCCTAGATCCAAGCATATCAAGCATCAAAGGAAATGAAGAGGATTAACACACGCAGAGATTCATTCCCATGAAAGCGATAGCATAGTTCACATGAAGCACATGCTTATGATCCACATCTAACACTAACCATTAACACTACGATCCATTAACACTAGCAATTAACACTACTCAAATAATGATAGACCTCACTCTTCTCTCTCTCTCTTTCTCTCACAAAAAGTATAATAAAGATAAACTCCAACAAACATCAAATCCAAAGAAAATATGAGAGATGGAGAAAGAAAGAAGAAGAGCAAGGATATTACATATCCATTCAAAAGAGGTTCCACTTGCTTTATTGAAATGAAAGTGAATGTACCAAATAACTCGAATCCACCACTCTATATAGTAGATTTTAGGGCTTTGGCCTCAATTTCTATTGGCCAATTTCGACCTCTCTTATTATTTGAAATTCAAATTTTTGGGGGGAGCCCTTTTTATTCACTAACTTGACTATTAGGCCTTGCAACATTTTATTCCCACAAAAAGGCCTAAAGTCCTTTTATTAACTTCTAATTAATCAAATAACTATGTGACCATTGGGTTGGACTTACACACGCAGGGTGCCAAATCCCTCTCACTTGTTATCTAGGGTTAGGGTTGCCTCGATATCCGCAAACCCTCCAACAAAGAATCATCTGAGTATGGATCAAGGAGGCATTCACAAAACTTTGTTGCATTCTTTTACAGTAGTCCCTGAAGCATGTTTGTGATAGCTCCATGATATTTCAAAAGAAACACTATTAAAGATCCTCTTGACATTTCAGGTATATTAATTCCATTAAAAAATTAGTATTCGAGTTTTTTTACCTCAGCCATTGCCTTGATGTTGAGAGCTGTGTCTTTTGTCAGGAGCACAACCTATCCATCTAATACTGAGTTTACGAATAGTATAGCGCAATCTAGAATATGATCATCATTTGTTGGTGATAGCAAGTGTATTGTAGATCCACACTAGAATGCGAATCCATGCAGACAGCTTCACCATGCAGTCCGCGATCCACTTGAGGGCAACATGAGCTATGTTCCTTAGATTTTCTCGTCTTTTTATGAATTTAGCTCCCTCACAACTGCAAGCACCACATTTTAGACAGATCCCTTCAGAAAAATATTAAAAAAGAAGTGGAAAGCATGAGCCTTGTGACCTCACCAATCTTGGGAATGATGATGTGCAATTCTCTGATCCCTTCCAGTTGTTTGAGAGCATTGAGATATTCTACCTCTAGTAAGCAATTGGTGTCCACAATAATGTGCCATTTGGTATGGGGTTCCCTAGAATCAGACACCTTCAATTTTCACACCATTCGATCCATAGTCTCTGCTTGCACAAGCAATGCTTATTTAAGCATAATCTAACAAGTTAAGGCGATCACTAGTGGTAAGAATGTGTTGACGATGCGCATAGTTCACCAGGATTCTCCTCAATAGTGGATTCTTGTTGTTACTACCAAAGGAGCTAGTGCCACCTTTGCTCGCGACCAATTCCGTCTCTCTCTCTCTCTTTCTCTCTCTCTCTCACACACACACACACACACACACACACACACACGACTTTCTCTCACATGCCTATGCCATATACTTCATCTTCAAAGGATGTATTCTTTTTCTTCATGCTGAGTGATATGCTCATCAAGATTCAAGAGGGAGGGAGCGAGTTTGGTCTCGCGTATAGAAGATGGGCCAGCTGTTGAGAAGAAGCAAGTGACGGACGAGAAAAGCCAAAACTGCACATGGGAGACATGCACACACACAGAGATAGTTGTAATCAGCCATCTCTCTCTCTCTCTCTCTCTCTCTCTCTCTCTCTCTCTCTCTCTCTCTCTCTCTCTCTCTCTCTCTCTCTCTCTCTCTCTCTCACACACACACACACACACACACACACACACACACACACACACACACACACACACACGACTTCCTCTCACATGCTTATGCCATATACTTCATCTTCAAAGGATGTAATCTTTTCCTTCATGTTGAGTGATATGCTCACCAAGATTCAAGAGGGAGGGAGGGAGTCTGGTCTCGCGTAAGATGAAGCAAGTGACGGGGACAAGAAAAGCCAAAATTGCACATGGGAGACATGCACACACACAGAGATAGCTATAATCAGCCGTCTCTCTCTCTCTCTCTCTCTCTCTCTCTCTCTCTCTCTCTCTCTCTCTCTCTCTCTCTCTCACACACACACACACACACACACACACACACACACACACACACACACACACACACACACACACACACACACACACACACACACACACACACACACACACACACACACACACACACACACAAACACATGGATGCCCACAAGCATACGATAATCTCACATCCTCTCTCATACTGGATGCAACTCTCTTAGGTGGGCCATTTGTGGACCTAAATTCCAATTCCAGAGAACATTTGATCACTATTGATTTGGTTAGAATGAAAGAGGTGAGTTTCAACAACAACAAAGAAGAGGATGATTGAAATCTATTGGAATTTGAAAGTGCTTATTTCTAACTTCTTTACTTCCACCAAAACCGTGCACGTTCAAGTTTGTGTAACCTCTCACTCGCTCTCACAATCAACCAGTATTGCAAGTATATATTAGTGTCACACTCTTAAATTGCAACTACTCTCTCTCTCTCTCTCTCTCTCTCTCTCTCTCTCTCTCTCTCTCTCTCTCTCTCTCTCTCTCTCTCTCTCTCTCTCTCTCTCTCTCTCTCTCTCTCTCACATTGACGCTTCTATACTTTAAGGTACCTCCCTATGTCAAACCAAGCCAAAAACAACAAAACTTCTAATTTAATGGTCCTACACCAATACCACCCCTAACCTACACTATCCCACCAGTTTTGATAGGTAAACACTAATATGGTCTTAAGCTTAGCTTAAACAAATGGATAGGATTTATTGCCTCTCCATCAAGGCAAAATACCACTATCCATGAAGCTTCCTCACAAACCACTATATATCACCCATTCTCGACCGACGTTTCTTCACAACACGGTGTGACGAGAGTTTAGCATGTTGCTCATTGCAAAAAGTGTGCCCTATCAAGCTTGTCTTCTCTGGTTTCTACTTCATGGTAAGTGGTTCATTTTATCTCTTGTTGATGCAACCATCTCTCTAGTTGATGACTATAGTTTGTTGTATCACATTTCAGATGTATGTGGGAAGTGTTCTCATTCCACATAAGTAATCATAGCATATTTGTAGTAAGCATTTATGTGTTCGAAGTTCCGCTGACCAGCGATGGACCTTTCATGAAATTTTACACTCATCATGCTTTGCAGTAGTCTGCTGGCCAATGATGGCTCTATCTCATTCATCTTTATGCATTTCTAAATGTGTGTACTCACGCTATATGGACAACGATGGAGCAGATGATAATTTCATAGGATCTGTCTCTGATTTGCTGTTCACCAGCGATCTATGACATATATCTTGTTGATTGCTTATTTAGGCTACAATAATACATAAGCATTACTGATGTCCAACGATCTGATGAAAGGTTGCCTTCTTGTCCAACGATAGATCAAAGAAAGTTTACATTCTGTTTCACATAATTATGGCTTAGAATGATGCATAATATGTTACAAATGGATGCACAACAAGTATACACTCTCTTTACAACAAATAGTATCTCTTATGCTACTTTACGATGTATTCTTAGATGCTAGCTTATAAGTTGTCCACTACTAAGGTTTTCGACATAACGATCTTAGACAACACGGATATGCGTAAGATACGTGGTTTTTACATAAGGATTAGAACGACACGGTTCTGCCCTAATACCTTGTAAAAATCGGAAAAACCTCTTTTATAATTTATGACTTATCTATAATGAAGTCCTCAATGCCATGGGTTGAATTTGTAGTTCTGATAAACCTGTGTTTTTTCAAAATTACACTATCCATTCATGGCTGTAGTTAATGCTGCTCATTTGGATGTCATATTAGATTTATGGTGAGATACGACAGGAAAGCATGGATATTCTCAGGAGTATGGACAATAGTGCGTGACTTGTTTCTCGAAACAAGGTTCACATGGGTTAGAACGACATATATTTGCCCTAACACCAGCACATGTGTCCACAACATGTCTTCTAGCTAGTTAAAATATACACGGTTAAAAACTATTTGTACTATGTTTCAAAACAAAAAAAACTGATATGGACCATTTTCCCATAAATCGATCAGCATGGCACAAGCCTTGATACGGTAATTTTAGGGCCTATCGCTAAAAAACATTTTGCTGTTTGGAAAGACATGACTATGATTTAAAAATATTATTTATGTTGCTACGTGATATAGCTTCTTTTGGACACGGATAATATGACACCTGTCTTCTCCACTGTACTAGCTCGTGCGGTTTTGTGTTGTGGGATGGTGGCAGGTGTTAGCTGGACATTTTGAAAGTGGTTATGCTTTATGGTGTGTCATGTACTACTAGTACATCAGTGTTTATCAATGCATCGGAATACCCATTGTAAGCTTTGTAGGCCCAAAAGGAGCTATTAGCCTTAAGAACAAGGCGGTTCCCTCTTTAGGCCCTTCAAAGTAACTAATGAGGATAATAGGCCAATAAGGGCCCAATGTAGTTTAAATAATACTTAGCAAGGGCTAAGTATCCCTCAAGATAGTTAAGCTAAGCTAAGTGAGAGCATTGTCTATAACTAGGCAAGGGACATCATTTTGTGAATCTTTTGGCTCATTTGCAAGTGAGAGCTTTTTGCTTTCTCCTTGTGAATATGAGCTATGGGGATTTCCTTTGCTAGGTCTCATTTGCCTTATCTACATGAATCCATGCTCATTTCCATTGCTATGTACCCTTTCTTTCATTTCTATTGAGATTCTATGGAGATCCTTGTGTTTCTAGCTTTCTATGGATATGCTATCTTGGATGCTTTGTACTTTTCTTGCCCTTAGCTTTACTTCCATTGTAATTGCTATTAGCTTAGATTTGGCACATGACATTTCTTGGTATCAGAGCATAGATCCTTGATTCATGATGATCCTATGTGAAGTTCATTAAATCTCATTTTTTATTTCTAATTTGATTCCATAGGCTTATAGATCTTTGTTTTAGCTTTCATTTGCACCAATTTGCAAGCAATTTGGGTAAGAGATGCAAAACTTATTGCAATTTTTTCAGAAGCTGGCAAAATAGTATCCAAAAAGTTATGATAAATCTTGTTTTCTAGCTCTAGTTTTACTATGTTCAATTTCTTCATGTACCATCATCAGAGTGTGTTGCTGATATCTTAACAAAGCCTTTGCCAAAGGATCCATTTTTTAAGTTAAGATTTGCACTTGGTATTGTAGATAGATGTACATTGGATTTACCAAGTTAGAATTGAGGAGGAGTGTTGAAATGTCATTTCTAACTTGTTAATCTTATGGTTAATGTTCACATTCTGATCCCACACGTGTGGAACATGTTCACACGTGTGAATGGAAGCCAAAAGATTGTTTGTATGTAGTGAGATCTAAGTTAGATCAATCTACACAAGTGTGAACTAGATTTATGACTAGAATCTATGAAATTACGAGTTCCTCAGGCATTGAAGACATCCATCGTCTGATCAGAAACTGAGGAGTCGTAGACGTCCGTGTTCTGATCAGAGTGAGTAAACAAGCGCGATCAAACAACGATAAAGTGCATTCCATCACAACAAGCATTCATCTATGTTATACACAAGTAGAAAAGATGTTGCTGTTATATTACACTGAAACACAATACAAAATAACATTTACAACAAAAAATTGACGACGTAACTGGGAGGCTCAAATAATACGTCTCATGGACAGAGCAATCAATAATCTGTGCTACATTGAATGTTTGTCACCTAATTAGAAAAGCCGTTGTATTTGGAAGTATATGGCTTTTGTGACAACTATACATAGTATATACGGTCAACAAATTAGGATCGTTGACGCGGACGAGGACGTCACAAAATCTCTCACTTCGCAAATTTCAGAAAGTGGATGGGAACATTCCTCGTTCAAAATAGACAACCTTCGCCATTTTCTCTCTTTTCGGTTTTAGCAAAAACCGAAGGTGCCTTTAAACCAGTGTATCGTAAACTCCTTAGAAAGTTGTAGGTGCCCTAAAAAAGGCGAAGATGTCTTTAATAGTTCAACTCTCTCGCACTTTTTGAGAAAATGCGAAAAAGCCGAAGGTGCCCTTACAACAAGTTTAAGTTGTCCTTAAAAAGTTGGCGAAGGTGTCCTTAACAGTCTAATCCTTAAAAAATAGAGGACCCTTAGGAATTTTCTCTCTTCACATTTTTCAGGAAAATGCGAAAAAGACGAAGGTGTTGAAAAAGTTAAACTGTTAAACTGTGAACAAGTTGACTTCTTCAAAAAATAATTGAATGAAAGAAGTCGAAGGTAAGTGTTGCAGTTTTTAGGAAAGTGCAAAAAATGCGAACTGCGACACTTAGTGTATTTCTGCAGACTATTCAAAAATAATGTCGGAAGTTTGCGTAAGGACCGCATTCAGTCCCACCTCCTTCATAAACTCGTGCAATCGCACAAGGAGTTCCCTAACAATACGGTTGTGCCCTATGATTGGCCTGCCTTCATCATTTTCGAGTTGTAGAGGGCCATCAAGCCCAACATACACAAGAAATTCATTGCGGGCCCTCTCCTCTCCACCCTCACCGTTACCCTCCTTGAACACAAGGTACGAGGATTCTACCATTCACAAGTCCTCTCATCTGCCGCCCCCTCCACCAGCATTGGACCCTCTTCCATTCCAACTAACTACCTCGCCAACAAACGCATGCGCGGAGCAACCTCATCCTCCACTAATCATCCTTCCACCTGCCGATGTATCGCAACAATATCTTCTGCATCCATTCCTCCAACCACTACTACGCCTCGCCTCACTCCTATCACTCCCATTCCTCCACCTTCCATAGCTATTCTTGCTCCATCTCCTGTTGCTTCATTCGAACAGCCCATTCCACTCCCTCTGCACACTTCCGCGACTCCAATCATATCCCCTTCTGATTCATCCATACATAATGACAAGTCCGACAAAAACCATTGGATGATGGCACATTCGTGGAAACAGAGCACACCACCTCATCTCAGCATGCTGATCCCACCGCACTTGATGACATGACAACACAAGAAGTTTCCAACAAGCAGCACATTATTCAGGGCGGCACCTCAACAAGTCCCAACAAACAGCACCACACCGGCCGGACCACAAGACGTCACCTTGGCACACCAGACCTTGGGAACATTACTCCAGGATTTGGTAGCAACCAAATCAACCTTGGACAGTTGAATAGTGGAATTGGCAACCAACAATACCATGTTGCAAGCGGAGCTCACACAGCTCCAACAAGACCTGTAGGTAGCACTCCAAGATGAGCAAGTAGAGAAGGACCGGGTCTTGAAGCTAAAACGGAGTGAGGATAGCCCTCAATGGTATATCAAAGACCTCTTCAAATCAGTGGCAGATACCTCTACCAAGGTCCAAGAAGCTCAGCAGCAAGCACAACAACAAATTTGAAGGGTGTTCTAAGGATTTTTTAAATTATCAGACTTTCCATGGGAAAGGTTTAAAAATACATTTCTATGAAGGAAAAGTTGGCTATGAAGGGCTGGGAAGGCTTCAAAACGCAGGCCTAGTGGGCCCCCCCCCCCCCCTCTCTCTCTCTCTCTCTCTCTCTCTCTCTCTCTCTCTCTCTCTCTCTCTCTCTCTCTCTCTCTCTCTCTCTCTCTCTCTCTCTCTCGTTGCACTCAAGCTTGTATGGCAGACGTACGTGGTGCATAGCTTAGTTAGCTTGCCACACAAGCCTATGTCAAGCCTATGTGGAAGACTGCAACATGCCTGCATGGCAAACATCAAGCCTATGTCATGCCTATATGACCTGCCACACAAGCCTATGATAGTACTACGTGGCTTGCCACATGGCAAGTCCCAAGCCTGCGTGGTTTGTCTCATGACATGCCTACGTGGCTTGCCACATGGCAACTTGTGAGCCCCAAATCTCTCTCTCTCTAGGTCCACTCAAGCCTACATGGCAGACCTTGGTTGGCTTGCCACACAAGCCTATGTGGTAGCTTGTGACATGCTTGCGTGGCAGACATCAGACCTATGCCATGCCTATGTGGCCTGCCATGCAAGCCTATGGTAGGCCTGCATGGCAACTTTCGAGCGCACCTATATATCTCTCTCTAGGTCCACTCAATCCTATGTGGCAGAGCCCGGTTTGCTTGCCATACAAGCCTATGGTAGGCCTACATGCTTGCCACATGGCAAACCTCAAGCTTGCATGATTTGCCATGTGGTAGACCTACGTGGCTTGCCCCGTGGCAGTGTGCGACAGGCTTAACATATAGTAGACCACGTAGGTAGAGCCTGGTTGGCTTGCCAGCCTATGATGGGCCTACGTGGCGTGTCACATGACTAACCCCAAGCCTGCATGATTTTCCATGTGACAGCCATACATGATTGCCACATGGCAGCCTATGATAGGCTTGGTAGATAGCAGGCCTATGTGGCCTATTACACAAGCCTATGGTAGGCCATGTGGCAAGCCACACAAGCCTATGGAAGGCATACGTGGCTTGCCATGTGGCAGCTTTTGAGTCCCACCTCTTTCTCTCTCTAGGTCCACTCAAGCCTACATGGCAAAGCCAGGTTGGCTTGCCACACGAGCCTATGTTAGACCTACATGGTTTGCCACATGGCAAACCCTTAGCTTGCAAGCGTGGCAGCCTACGACAAGATTGGCAGATAGTAGATTTATGACATGCCTATGTAGCTTGCTACAAAAGCCTATGGTAGTCCTACGTGGCTTACGACATGAGAAATATCACCCTCCATGGTTTTCTACGTGGCTTGCCACGTGGTAGCTTGCGAGCCCCATCTCTTTCTCTCTCTATGTCCACTCAAGCCTACATGGCAGAGCTTGGTTGGCTTGCCACACAAGCCTATGGCCCCATGCTTGCATGGCAGACATGAGGCCTATGCCATGCCTATGTGGTCTACAATGCAAGCCTATGTAGGCCTACATGGCTTGCCATGTGTCAGCTTTCGAGCCCACCTCTCTATGTCTCTCTCTGGGTCCACTCAGGCCTATATGGTAGAGCTCTGTTGGCTTGCCGCACAAGCCTATGGTAGGCCGACATGGCTTGCCATGTGGCATGTGACAAACCCCAAGCTTGCATGATTTGCCATGTGGTATGCCTACTTGGCTTGCCATTTGGCAACCTATGATAGGCTTGCTAGATAGTAGGCCTATGTGGCCGACTACATCGCCTATGGTAGGCCATGTGGCAAGCCACACAAGCCTATGGTAGGCCTATGTGGCTTGCCACATGGACAGTCCCAAGCCTACATGGTTTTCCACGTGGCTTGCCATGTGACAACTTTCGACACCCAATTCTCTCTCTCTCTCTCTCTCTCTCTCTATGTCCACTGAGGCCTACGTGACAGAGCTTGGTTGGCTTGCCACGCAAGCCTATGTTAGAACTACGTGGTTAAAACCCCAAGCTTGCATGACTTGCCATGGGGTAGGCCTACATGGCTTGCCACATGGCAGTCTGCGATAGGCTTGGTAGATATCAGACCTATGACATGCCTATATGGCCTGCTACACAAGCCCATCGAGCCAGAAATTGGTCGGATTCCGTAAAAAATGGTCAGAACTTCAAACGGGTGGTGTCCACAGGTTCGTGGGCTTGACATGAACCCACAGGTTCATTCACAGCTCAAAATTGACGTTGTTTGGCGAGGGGAATGCCACTAAATGGACTACTTTCCAACATTCATGAGAATTGGTCCAGTGTCGCCGAACGAAGTCCATTTTTTTGGACACGTGTGTCCGAACCAGAAACCCTATATGCATTCCTAGGACTCTAGGCCCGTCGAAATTGGTCGGATTCAGTAAAAAACGGTCAAAACTTCGGATTTTCTTAAGACTCAAATTTTTCCGAAGACTCGAATTGTTGGAAAGACTCGAATTTTTTCGAAGACTTGAATTTTTCCAATGACTTGAATTTTTTCAAAGGATTGAATTTTTCCCAAGAGTCGATTTTTTCCAAAGACTTGAATTTTTTCTGAAAGATCGAAGGACCCTTTTTACTGACTCAAATTTTTTAGAAGACTAGAATGTTTTAGAAGACTCGAATGTTTTTAAAGGCTCAAAATTTTCCAAGGACTCGAATTTTTCCAAAGACTCAAATTTTTTCAAAGACTCGAATGTTAGATATTCGAGATGCAAGATGTGCAAGATCGGCCATGATCCAAATCATCGACCACCATCTAGATCGGCCTCCATTGCCCGTCAACGACGGACACTCTTTACTAGTATATATATAAATATAAAATATGTATATACATCAAGACACATACTCCTTTGCATTACAAAGTTTGCCAAGGATTCCCCACATTAACTCACCCGTACAAGAATTATTTTGCTCCCATAAAGGTGTAGACTCGAATCTAGGCTACTACGCATGGGTACGTTTGGGGAGCGTTTGCCCACACTCCAAACTTTGATGTGACTCATTGCGAATGTACGTAGAGTTGATAATGAAATCAAGTGCTCACATTAAAAGAAATAGTTTTGCAAGCCAAATATTTCAAGCATGCATCATGTGGAAGTTTGATGTGCCTTGCTCTGAAAGTACATAAAAATAATAATTGCAATCAAGTGAACACAATACAAAAGTAGCCTCTCAAATAGAATCTCGCCTTTCATTTGAAGGGCATTAGAACTTCCTAGAAATTCATACCAAAATTATATAGGGTAATCTAAAACTTCGAATTTCCAACATGGTTTTTAGATATAAAGCTTAATTGTAATTGTAACACTCAACTTCTTTGGCACAATAAAAGTAGGGGAGCCCTTCACTGTGGGCGGAACGCCCGAGGAGGCGTCCTTCCTCGGCGAGAGATCTATTTTTACATTTTTCTTTCTTTTTTCATGCACCTTTTGGGCGGAAGGTGCCTCTGAAAAAAGGTAATTTTTTTTATGTGCACCTTCCAGTATCCAGAAGGTGCATGTAACATTTTTTTGCCACAAAAAATTTTGTCCAAGAGATTTCGTTTTGTGAGGTTTTGCCATTTTCTTCATTAAAATGTCAAAAATGATTTTACGAAGAGGGTATTCAAGTTAAGTGGTTCTACAATTTCATACTAATTATTTCCCCTTAAGACTTGCTCATAATGAATCAATACAACAATATGCATATGCAAAAGTCTTCTTTTCTCTCAAAAGCAACTATAGATTAGGAGCTTTTTACAAAATACAAAACAATGTATTCAAAGAGAAGAAAGTCTACAAGCCTCCTTAAAAAGGAACATGGGGGAAGTAAAATCACCAAACCCAAATTCCTTGCTACTTCTATCTAGCCAAATGTTCCAAAATGTAACTACTCTAACACATTATCAACAACAATCAATACTAAGATCATCAAACATTATATCAATATTAAAAACAATCTAGATAGAATCTTTTTTTAAACTTCACTAGGAATCTAGCTATGAATAAATTGCAAACATATCTCCAAGATGTAAATGAAAGAACAATAAGAAGATCTTCATCCAATGCTTTGCAATTAGTGCAGATATGAAGAATTTTCTCATACTCGACTCTGACAGAAAGGGCTAGTTAAACAACGAGGATTTTTATCTTGGCAGATTTAACTTTATGAAGATGAGAGGACTTCCATTTGGAGGTACATCCATGTTCCATTTGGCATTAAACCAAGAGAAGGTAAAATCTGTGGTGGTTGAAAAGACATGAAAGTAAGTGATTTTGCTAGAATAATGCATATTTCATCCACATGTGCACCTAATGTTGGAGCCATGCCCAAGAATGTTAACAAAGCAACAAGCGGAATTCGACAACATCATATTGCACCCACTCAATAGAGGATCCTTGACAAGTCCAATTCAAGATTAAGGAACTACATATTTTTAACTATGCATAAATGTGGAAGTGTGATGCCTTGTCTCATCCAAACGTGGTCGTTTTAGAATTAAGGATCTACATATTCTTAATTATGCATAACATGGAAGTGTGATGCCTCGTTTGATCCAAAGGTGTTAGACTACGTAGACTCATTTAAGAGTGATGAGGCTTGAAGAGTGATCTCTTTTAACTCTTAAGAAATGTTAAAATTTGTTAGACTTATTTAGGAGTGATGAGCCTTGAAAAGTAATCTCTTTTCATTGCGAAAAAAATGTGAAAATTTGATGGTTATTGCGTGTCCATGGCATCCTACAAACTTTAACGACACAACAAATTAAATAAAGTCAATCTTTAAAAAAGTTGAGAAAGTTTTACACTGGGGAATAAAAAAAGTCTCTCATATTGTTGTAAAGCTGACTCGGGTGCACCCAACGTGCCTTGTAAGACTCTAAGGGGTGACACTCTCTAAGGTCCCAGAGCAAGTTAGAACGTCAAGGACTGAGCCTCCGACCTGTGGTGAGCCAGTCAAGTAGTCACAAGTCATGAGCTAGCTCCGGAGCTCGAGTCATGGCCTAGTCAGGAAGCAAGTTGATTCTGCCGTCGGGACGGCTCCCGGGACCCATGTCCAAGAGCCAGATTGATTCTGCCAGGCTTGCCAGGCTTAATCAGCAAAATAAAAACTAAGTCCTAAAAAGCGTGCTTTACCAGAAAGCAGAACTATAGGGGGAGTCCGACAGACAAAAACTTGGGCAGCTCAACCAGCGCCAAGAATCCAGTCGCCAGGTCTCAGCTCCCTCTACCAACACGAGCCAGGCACAATGCCCAACACATGTTGGTGGCCCCGAGACCGGTCAGTCTATGTATGAATGTAACCTCTTCCAGATTTAATAAAGTTGATCCTTGGGGATAATTAAGATTTCGGTTTCGCCTCCGGGACTGGTCCAAGTGGAAGGACCCTGACTACTTTTTGCGTCGCCGGCGCCTAAGGGTCCACGTCACTGACGTGTGGCTTGCCGCTATGCCAATTGGTCAGTTTGGCGACCACTATGCCTTGGGTTTCATGTGTGGCTTGTCTTTGCCTTTGGTTACCTTTTGGGGACGGATTTTGAGTTGGCTTTTGGGTTGGTTGGGATTCCAATTTTCTTAAGTCTGAATGGTTAAGCTTGTTACGTTTCTGAGTTGGCTTTTACGTAAGTGCATGATGGATGAATATTAGACTTAAGCGCATGTTGGGGAAACTGCTCAAGTCCCAGCGCCCCTTTGAGGCGCCGACGCAACACATATGAAGTGGCTTCATGATAGTACATGTCATTTTGAAAATCAAAATTATCTTCATATGCATAGGTGTCATTTTGAAATTAAAAAGGACAAAATCAAATTGGGAATAGTACACCCCTCAAATCTAAAAAATCCCATCATCCTTGGATGAAAATGGGCGACAGAGTTGGGAATGCTTGATCTCAAGATGAATAGACTTTAACTATTGCTTTTAAAAACAACATATACAATACTCTATCCCAACATTAACCAAAGTATATTCAAGAATATGTATGTACATATAATATCGTATTATGTTGGAGGTTAGCTCAGCCTTGGGGCTCGTCAAAGTCCCGACCAGACCCTTAATGGGGTAGAGAGAAAAAAAAAAGGGTTGACAAGGTTGAGAATGGGTGGTTTGAAATTTATGGGGCTCAAAAGGCTCCACCATTGGAATAGATAGTTAGATGGATGGATAAGTAAATTTTTTGGGGGGCAAGGAGGGTAACAAGATAAGGGCATGTGAGAAGATAAGGGCCTCTTCACATGGAGAGCCCGACTTGTTCTTGAGGTAGACAATGGGAGGGGGCTGTGCTCTCTTTTCCCAACCCGTCGGATGTAGATAAGCTTTGCATGTATGCTTCATCTTGCCCATCTCATTTTGCAATATTCTTTGCGTTGCAAGAAATATCAAGGCATTGAATGCAAGCCGACCCAGGGAGCTCAACAATTCTCATAGAGGAGGTTGACGGGAAGCCAACCCGACTTATAAGAGGACAGGTGGAGCACAACAGAAGGTGGGAAGAGAGCCGGGGAACCGTTTTTTTGATGTCAAGAACGAGCGAGGGGCTCTCTCATGTGAAGACGGCCTAAGTGAAGGACCAAAGGTGGTCCCATTACCACGTCATGATCACGCATGACCATGGGCATGAATCATCAGGCACAGGACTGTACTTTAACACGTGGCAGCAAATCACTGGCAAGGACAAATACCGGAGCCCTAATGAGGGGATTGCTCATACCACCTATAAATCTCGGCCACTCTCCAAACTAACCTGTGGGTGACCCGGCCCCCTTCCATCCTCCGTTTGTGGATCAATTCTTTTCACCCAGAAGGAGAGAGTGAGATGCGAAGGCAGCTGTGCAACAGTAGAATCACAGCAGGAAAATTGCGAGATACGAAGACAGGAGTGCGATAGTGAATTACAGCGACAAAATAGACAGTGATGGAAGTTTCTGAGTCTTGTAACGATCCACTCGGAAGCGCATTCAGGTCTCAAGGAGCTCACGATTTATCTATGGAGAAAGATGTCTCAGGGCTTTTAGACGGAAATCGTCGGAAGTTTGTGTCTGATACAGGCAGCTACACTGTGGAAACACATGATCATATACTGAGCGACGATGGTGCGGATGGTGTGTTTAGGAATGAAGAAATCCCGAGATGGCAGGACCAGATCACCGTGAGGGCGATGGTTGTGGGAGGACTGCTAGGGGGATTGTTTTGCATAATCACGCACAAGCTTGCTTTCACCGTTGGCATTCTTCCGTCTGTCAACATCGCAGCAGGTCTGCTAGGATTTTTCTTCGTGAAAACGTGGATTGTGCTTCTATCAAAGTGTGGGTTCACGAGCAAGCCTTTCACTCGCCAGGAGAACACCGTCATACAGACGTGCGTTATTGCAGCGTGTGAACTAGCATTCAGTGGTACTGTCCCACTCCCTAGTTCTGTCAATCTCATAATTCCCTTTCTATTTTCAAATTTTGCTCTCCAATTTTGAAACCAAGAATGTCGCCGAATAACATGTGAACATCTGCAAAGCCGATATACTTCTCATTGCTGCTAATCATAGTTCGAATTGAGCTTTGGTTAAGTTGATGTAAACTGTATTCAGCTCCATTCTACTCATGTGGTGCATCTCATTGTAAAGATGGAACAATCCACAGGAGGTCAAGTACTGCTTCTTAAGTTAAGAAAAGCAAGATCACGATGCATTCTTCTCTTCAAGAAATCAGATAAGTTTTAAGGACTGGTGATTGATTATGGAGTCATACTTTTTGGTTTCCAAGGGGAGGCTCTAACTTGGGACCAAAGAAACTTTGGATGCCAAGCTAACCAACGGAGCCAACCACGTTGGGTGTGATTATGCAGTCATGGACTAGCTGCGACTTTGACAGACATGGTCTGCAACACAGAATCATGAGCTGTCTGCTGCCTGCTGATTGAGATATCATGACAGTCTGAAAATCAAGGCCCATAACCAATTCGACTCCAATGGTCAATCAGCTCTACAAATAAACAGAAAAATTACTTCTCTGAGACTAATTCCATTGGGGGGACTGCAAATGAGTGAGAGAGAGAGAGAGAGAGAGAGAGAGAGAGAGAGAGAGAGAGAGAGAGAGAGAGAGAGGGAGAGAGAGCACATTCTTTGCTTGCTTTCTGAAATCTGGGCACTAGGTATAGCAGCCATCCCTAGCTGTTTCCTTACCATAGGTAGTTTTGCTCAACAAAAAAGCTTTTTCTTTTGTTTTTCTTTAACTTTATTTTTCTCTCGTATAAAGTAGGCACTTTTTCAGAAAAATGGGCTCATGTTTTGTTTCCAGCGACAAGAGTTGTCGCTTTCTGCTATTCCTTTTAGCATTGCATTTTGACTGGTGGGCCTACCTTTCGAAATGACATCTATTACCTACCATAAAATGACCTTTTGGAAAAGCTCTTTCAATTTCCTTTGTAAGACTTTTAGATTTTACTTAAAAGGGCCTTCATTTTGACGGGCATCTCAAATTTATATGCTAACTGTATGCTTCATAATGCGTTTTATGGGCAATTCTGCATATTCTGATGTCCTTCAGAAGCCTACCCTCTGCATTTACAAATTGCAATACCCATCAAAGAACCCCCTTTGCCTATCATTAGAGGATTCGCTTGGAAAATTACTTTGTATTGTCGACGACTCTCGACGAGCATTAGATAGTGCAAAGCTTGCAATGCCTGAGGAATTCTGAGCTTACTTCTCTTCACACGCTTGTTAGCGGCAATGTGTGAAGTTTCTTGCATATAGATTTTTAAATCACTGTCCATAAAACATTGAAGGACAGACGATGAAATTTGAAAGCATTCTGACCTATTTTTTTGGCATATTGTCGAAATTTTAAGTCCATAATTTTTTTTACAAGAACATTATGCTCACACAAGGGTCCTAAGTAGCTTGAGAATGAGAGAAAATAGCCATAAAGATGTGTAAGAGGGATCCATAAACAATTTTCCAGCCATAAAAGGAGTCTTCCTTGCCATCCCTTACACTATGAAAAGGTCTTTCTACACCCAATTATGGCTCAGCCTAATGGCCTCACCATAATTTTATGGCCATTTTATCAACACAAATATAGACAAATTGTTGAACATGTTAGTTGAAAGGTATTCAAAACGTTAGTTTTCTGTAGACGTTGTACGAACTTATTATCAAAATATTTTTTGAAAGGGCTGAAGCCTCTGAAAAAAGTAACCAAGGCCTATAAGAAGTCTAACAAAAACTTTGGTACGTGTGAGTACTCAACCATCCCAATACCAGTACACAATGGAAATGGCTCATGGAAAGGGTATAGAGATTTGGGATAAGAGGGTTGTGGGCATTTCACTAACTGTACAAAGTTATACAGAAGAGTTGGATTTTGAGATTAATAGACGTCCTTATTAAATGAGTCTCAAGGAGGAAGAGGAAGTGAGACTGATGGTCGATTATTGCAGATACGACCTAGTTATTCCCCTTTTGCCTCTCTGATCATTCTTGTAAAAAAGAAGGATGGATAATGGCATATGCGTGTGGATTATTGAGGTTTAAACAAGATAATGGTTAAATCCTATGCCACATATAGATGATCTGCTTGATGCGTGGTTAGGTGCCACCATGTTCAGTAAAATATACCTAAAGAGAGGATACCATCAGGTTAGAGTTCGTGAAGAGGACATACACAAGATTGCCTTTAGAAATCAGTTCAATCACTATGAGTATCTTGTGATGCCATTTGGGTTGACTAATGCCCCAACTACATTCATGATGATGATGAATGATGTGCTCAGACCGTGGGTTAGTTTGTCGTAAACTTTGTTGATGACATTCTAAATTACAATGCAGGTGAGGTCAAGCATATGACTCACCTTAGAACTGTGTTGTCTACTTTGAGGGAGAACACTTTGTTTGCCAATAGTAAAAAAAGTGAATTGTTTAAGAAGAAAATTGAGTACCTTGGTCATATAGTCTCTGTTGATGGAGTGAGGCTAGATCCTAAGAAGGTTGTTGTGATCGTTGTGTGGCCTGTGCCAGCTGATTTGACAACACTCCAGTGACATTGTTGTGGGAGCAGTTCTAATGCAAGAGGGTAGGCATGTGGCCTTTGAGAGCAAGAAGCAACCCTGCACAGACAAATTATCCAACTCATGAAAAGGAGTTGTATGCCATAGTTCATGCACTAAAGGCATGGAGGCATTATATGTATGGATTGGAATTTGAGGTATTCACTGATCATGATATCTTGAGATTCTTTTGTAAGTAGCCAGACCTTAGAGGATGGCAAGCCAGATGGTCTGAGCTTATGCAAGAATTTCTAATGGAGATTCAAAACAAGAAAGGTGCCGAGAATCGTGTGGCAGATGCACTATCTCGTGTAATGTATCAGACGTCATTTGTAGTCATTGAACGATGTACTTCCTTCAACTTCCAAATCTGCTCATTAATGTATTCTTAGGTTTGAATTGGATGGAATGTTCTAACCTAGCTTATTATTGCGATATAACCAAAAACCTATTTTTTCCACTATTTTTATTCTGACAAGTCCAACAAAGGGCTCTTTGCTTGCACTTGCATTGGAAAATCATAAAAGAGTATTGAATATAGTTCTATATATTTGTAGACGTAAGTTTGCCTAATATACATATGCTTCTTGGTTTCCAAGGGGAGGCTCAACATGAGACCAAAGAAACTTTGGATGTCAAGCTAACCAACTCAGCCAATCCCGTTGGTGATCTAATATATAAATGATGTTTGCAGTTTCATAGTGCCTTTCTAATGTTCTATTATCATAATACACCTTCATGATGTGAAACTACGTTAACTGTTTTCTATTAAGCATGCTCAATTTCATCCAAAAATTCAATACTTCATACTGTGACGCTACAATTAAGATGTTGTGGCAAAGCTCACGTTCAAATTGATCAAACTAACTTACAACAATTTAATTACACAGGTGGATTTAGCACTTACCTGCTAGCAATGGATCAACAAAGTTATGAAAATTTGGGAAAAGAAATGGGAAACCGCCCTGAGGATGTCTACCAACCTACTTTGAGGCGAATTATTCCATATTTGATGGTTGTTGGTTTTATTGGCATCGTGACACTCATCCCTCTGAGCAAGGTTTCTTGTGTCTTACCCTCATGATTTTCTGCCAAAACAAAAGATGATGTTGGTTGGTTTGCTGATTTTCCCATCAGCTAACTTTTATCCAAGGGATAGAATGTGCTTTGGAGATTGATTCTATTGCTGAGAATTTGAAGCTTATAAGATCTTTTCAGGTCTGCTTTTGTGAATGTGCTCTGACATCACGTGCTCTGTAATATTTGTTGTTTTCTTCAGGTGATGATTGTAGACTACAACCTAACCTATCCAAGTGGAACAGCAACAGCTGTCCTCATAAATAGTTTCCACACGCCACATGGTGCAACACAGGCAAAGTACAATTTCCATTCCCACAGCTGACAAAATTTATCATTTTTCGAGAAAAAAAAAATTATCAATTTTTGAGACTTCAACAAATACTTATGGAAATTCAGAGGTTATTCAAATCTTGGTATGCTCTTCTTTTACTCCAGAAAACAGGTGAACTTGCTTGGCAAGTACTTCAGCATCTCTTTCTTGTGGAGCTTCTTCAAGTGGTTCTATTCTGGCATTGGTGATAGCTGTGGGTTTGACAATTTTCCAACATTTGGGCTGAGAGCATTTGCAAATAAGTACCTCTCCAACTAGAAAGACCTGTTGTCAGAAAATATATACCTTGTTTCTTGTCTTCTTCCTTGGCTAATATTCGATTAATGTCCTTTTTTGCAATCCCAATAATTTCCAGTGGAATCTCTTCAAGTTTTCTTGCTTATTTTGACTAGTAGATTTGACATTTATATACTTTGGTTACTGTCAGCTTTTTCTCTAAATGAACACAAAAAGTGCTCCAAAATCTTGGCTGAATGAGCTTAGTATTGGTCTATAATACATCTATACCATAGTTCCAGGGAGTACAAAATGGACACATACTGAATAAATTTTAATATCAATTTTAAAAATCTGTTTAGAACATGAACAAGCCCATCATTCAAGTTCAACATGTTAGCATAGACTTTAATAACCATAAAAGGTTAGACTAAGAAGAGACAAAATAGGACTTATGAAGGAGTAATTTAAACCTTGTGAGATTATTTTTACATATGGGCCAAAATTATACACACCGCTTTGTTAATGGAGCGGTGGTATTTCGCCGACTTTCAGGCTTGGGTATTTCCTTAGGCTTTCCGAAGGCGGGTGTCACGGGCGTGACTAGTGTGACTTTTAACCAAGGCGGCGTATTTCGGCCGCATTTGGTGGACCGCCCGCTCTCGTTGTCTCTATTTTTTGTATGATGGCAATCATGTTATCTCTTCATTGATTTGCGAGCTTGAGGGGAAACACATTATCTTAAATTTTCATAATACTTTAAGGATAGAAATTTTTAAAAATTAGTATGCTACTTTTGCTTTTGATGATGAGAAAAGCATGTAAGGTCTATTCTTAAAAAGTTTAAGAAAGATAGTTGCCTTGATCTATTTTTGGAGACTAGTTGTAAGCTTATTATAGAAGATAGTGAATCATTCTTGAAGGACGCTATTTTTCATAGAAAGAAATTTGAGTCTCATTTGGTTTATTTTTACTAAGCCTAACCATTGTGTTTTATGAGTTTAGTCATGTTCTGCAATCTTCGGGGTAGGAAAGCCCAATGGGCCAAATGGATTCAAGAATTCGATCATGAAATCTATTATATAAGAGGCAGCTCTAATCAAATTGCGGATGCTCTTAGTCGGATTGGTGAACTCAAAGACTTGTCTTTCACCCAAATTTCTATGGATCTATGTCTTTCGATTAGATAAAAAATATGAAAATGATTCTCATTTTGGTCGTATTTAGACAATTGTTCGGATCAGAAGAAATGAGGACAGTGTTGAGACGAGTTCACAGGCCGCTCTAATAATAATAAAAGAAGAGAAAATTGTGAAACAGTTTACCATTCGAGATGGATTGCTATTTCAGAATGGGAAGGTTTGTGTACCAGAGGACGATGTGCTTAAACCAAGATTTTGTTTGAATGTCATGACATACCCTGTGTAGGACATCCCGATGTACACAGGACTCTTGACTTGGTCAGAAGTGTGTTTTATTGGCCAAAACTCAAGCCATATGTCAAGTCATACGTGGTTAAATGCAAGCCCTCTCCTAAGGCTGAGCCCCTTAAGGCTGGTGGTTTGTTGCATCCATTGGATATCCCTGATAAGAGATGGGAAAGTAAATCGATGTTAAATAATGTCAATAGAAGATCAATATTCCTTACCTAGAATGGATGATCTAATGGAGTGTCTGAATGGTGCAAGGTATTTCGTCAAGATAGACCTTCATCAAATTACCATCAAATTAAAGGATGGGGACATGTCAAAAATAGGCTTTTGGACACAATATGCTCACCATGAATTTTTAGTTTTACCATTTATGCTTATGAATGCTCGGATAGCGTTTCAACAGATGATGAGCCATCTTTGTCCAGACTCCATATGTGTTTTTTGTAGTTTTTCTTGATGACACATTGGTGTGTAGTTGTACTCTGGAAGAGCATTTTTGTACCATGTTAAAGATTTTAGAACAAGAAAATCTCTATGCTAAAGGGTCAAAGTGCGAGTTATTTTAAACAAAACTCAAGTATCTAGGCCATTTCATATGTGATCAAAGCATAGAACCCACGGTTCCCAGAACCGTGGGTTCTGGGAACCGTGGGAGGAACCATACCACGGTTCCTTGAACCGTGGTATGGTTCCTCTATTTAATTAATTAATCGATTAATTAACTAACTAATTACCAAAATCACAGATTTCACAGATGATTGACAGATTTCACAGATGATTTCACAGAATTCATAGATTTCACAGCTTTTTTTGGCCTTTTTTTTTGCATATTTTTTTGGGGGGGGAAACTAAAGAAAAAAAAATTAATTAATTAAGTAATCAGTACAGTTCACCACGGTTCTAGGCAAAAAAATTTAAGAACCGTACGGTTCTTAGAACCATGGTGAACCGCTAACGGTTCATTAATTCTATGGATCAAAGTATCAAAATCGATCATGATAAAGTTTGTAAGGTATACGAATGGCCTATTATGAAAACAATTCAGCAAGTGAAATATCATCTAGGCTTCACAAGATTATTTCATAGATTTATTATGGACTATGCCTTCTTGGCATTGCGTCTAACAAATCTTCTTGAGAGAGTGAAGAGGATTACCAAACACAATTGTAAAAGATTCAGTCCACCTGTTCAATGGAACGATGAACTGAATGAAAGCTTTGATGTATCGTGTGTCAATTGCATCCATACTACACATAGTTGATCCAAACACCTTGTATTTTGTTGATACATATGCTAGCTGTTATGCAGTAGGAGCATTCCTTTATCAAGATGGTAGACTGGTTGCTTTTGAAAACAAAAAGTTGGATCCTACCCAATGTAGGTATTCTACCTATGAGAAGGAACTCTTTGCTATTATTTGCACCATAGAGATTTGGAGACATTATTTGTATGGATCCAAATTCATAGTGACGATTGATCACCAATCCCTTAAGTACATTTGTGATGTCATAGACCTGAAAGACTGTAAGGCCAAATGGTAGGAGCTCATTCAAGAGTTCGAGTTTGACATAAAGTATTGGAGGGGTGCGACAAACTGTGTCATTGATCCATTGAGCTAGATTGGAGAGATTAATCAGCTATGCTTTGTTGAAGTTCAATTTGATTTGTGTCTTTCTCTTTAGAATCTATGTCGAACCGATGTGTTTTCTGTTTG
The DNA here is from genome assembly GCA_029204225.1 of Diphasiastrum complanatum. Taxonomy (NCBI): domain Eukaryota; kingdom Viridiplantae; phylum Streptophyta; class Lycopodiopsida; order Lycopodiales; family Lycopodiaceae; genus Diphasiastrum; species Diphasiastrum complanatum. The sequence continues at coordinate 33,563,229 of CM055110.1, read as the reverse complement.
TATTTGGCAAGAAGTCCTAACTCTAATGCACGGGGGTGAGTTTGTAATGACTCTAGATGGTGGACGGTAGCAAAGTGATCATCATTTGATATTGTTGATTACTCTTTAATCTTAGAATTGGAAGTGGATTAAGTAGGATCTTATCCAGGCAACAATGTAGACCTCATATGTAGTAGCTCACTCTTCATCTCACCTCTTAGTTGTTGGGAGAAATGGAGAATACGATCACGGATGAATCACGATGCAATGACGGATCATTTACAGCTCTATGTGGAATGAGCCATTTTGTTCCCCTCGTTGCATTGAACTACACCTATCAGATTCAAGCCCACAATTTAATTTGACCTCTACTTTGTCCCAACTTTGAAATTGTAAGGATCTATTCAGTTGATTATGTAGCCAAACACAAAACACTTTGGATGATGTTTTTGCAAAAACAATAGATGTTCAAACGAATCAATATGAGAGCAGGATAATTAAAAGAAGATGTCAGAGAAGCATCAATCCATTCATAGCTAACATGATTTTGAATGCAATAAAACAGTAAGATTACAGTCAGAAAGTAGCAACGTACAAATCAGCATGAAATGATGTGATGAGCACAAGACAATAGTAGTGATAATTGCGTGCTCAAAACTAATCTGATTTACAATTGCCAGGATGATATGAACATCATACGGTGGCTTTACGCTTACTCTTTGTCTAGAACTGAGCAAGATGTGTTGCATCGAAGTGCGCTGCATCAAAATTGCATCTCTGTTGCATTTGTGGCATTGTTGGCATCATGTCTCTTTTATATACAAAAATCTTATTACAAGAAATGATTAAAAGAATGAATTAGTTCCTAATGCAAGTCTTAAGCCTTGTTGCAGTTGCCTATCAATTTCTGCCAAGATGTCCATAGGATTTTCGCTAGAGATGCCATCTTTGGGTGGTTGCTCGTAGGTCGTATTATGTTCGTAATGCCTCATAGATGGATTCCTTACGTGCTGGTTACGGGCAGTAGTTGTAGTGCCTTCATAAAAATGTCTCCTTATGTGCTCCTTACGGGCAGTAGCCGTAGTGCCTTGTAACAGGTTTCCTTACAAGCTCGTTATGGGCAATCATTGTAGTGCCTCATAACAAGTTTCCTTACAAACTACATATGAGCTCCTTATGGGCTTTTTACGAGTTCCTTGCAGGCTGTTAATGAGCAGCGACCGTTATGCCTCATAAGAGGAAGCCTTACAGGTCCCTTACGTCTTACTTCCAGGCAACGACTTCATCTTTTGATGAAGTTTGAAGGCTTCAATTCGTAAGCTCGCACTTTGACTGCATGAATGGAACTAGATTAACTTACTGGATTTTAGGGAGAGAAAGGAAAATCCGACATTAGTGTTGTGAAGGATGGCATTGTTTAGAAATGGATCTCAAAGATATTGTTTGGGTGCATTTTGGTAATGTTAGAGTTTCGAGAGCATATTCAGGCTATACCCATGGTATTATAGGATGATATTTCCTATGGCAATGAGGATGGAGCAAGTCTATGCAAGACTTGCATAGAGTATTGCAGTCACATTGTGGCAACATAGGGTCTTGTTACAGATCAAGCCAAAGTGGCTTTGGATTGATCAATGTTTATGGTTGAGACCTATAGGGATAGGTTAACTTTGATTATACTTTTGACAATACAATTCTCATTGCAAATCATTGGGAATCATTCTGAAATGGCTGCTTCATTTTTGAGATGGCTATAGGATATTAACACCGTGGTACAATGAGGTTCTGAAGTACAAAACAATTTTGAGACCTTGAGGAAGGTAGTTAACCCTAGAGATAGATCCTAAGTGGCATTGTCGTACGATAAGATGTCTCTGTTGAGAAATAGACTGTCACTCTTGTTAGTAGAAGTATGTGAGACATGAGCAATGATCGTACGTAATAGTACATGCATTCAAGATGTGGTGGCATCATTTATAGGGAGAAAAACTATATTTCTACATTATAATATTTGGATTCTTTTGCAGTCAACCATAGTTGGGGTTAGAGTTTGAAGTTGGATTCGTAGTGACAGATCAACCATGTAGGTGGGCAGTTGATTGCAGTTAGAGCCTAAGTAATAGTTCCCTCAAGGTTGATAGTGGCAGATCGACCATGTCAGTGGATAGTTGATTGCAGTTAGAGCCTAAATAATAGTTCCCTCAAGGTTGAGTTTTTTGACCTAATATGGTGAGATCATATGGACTCAAGCATAGATCCCATATTCTCAAGCATAGATCCCAAGAGGGCATATCACAAGTAGGTGTTGGCCAAGTTAAATATGCAATTTTGAATGTAAAGCGGTAAGCATTCAGTAACAAATATGCAGACTGAAAGGATCAATTGGCGTTGAAAGATGTATTTTGTGCATATCTAGAATGTATAGGTAAAATATCTTCCGGGTAGGTAGTTTTTTATGATGAAAGACACACATGTCCAATAAGAAGAGCTCAACTAAGTTGAGCTATGGTCGAGGCTAGTTCGCCCAACAACCATATGACAACAGATTGAGAGGTTCTTTAGGAGTTATGGTCTCTTGATTACTACCTCAAAAGGTGAAATTGTTACCAATGCAAAAGTGCAACGAGATATCTCCTAGATATTGTGGATCATGGTAAATCATAAGTAGGTCAATGAGGTTGTTTCCTAGACGGAATTATCAAAGGGATGTAGAGTACACTCAATATATTATTTGTAGAAAAGAATGGTGAAATCATGTTCTACAAGAGTATCCAATTGTCACTAGTATTAGATTTGAAATTGAGGTGATGAGAGATTGTTGTACCCAAGAGGGCTTATTGACTTCAAAAATTCGATTGATCAAGGATTCACATTCTTGAGGACTACACAGTACCTGGATGGGACTACCAATGTCAAGAAGACAAATGGGAGAGTCAACATAGACTATGGAGGTTGTATCAAGTTTGTTCATTGAGCAATGACATTCTTGAAGGTGTAATGGTTGAGCGTCAGTTGATATTCATGTCCAAAAGAAGTTATGTTACTTAACAGCTTTGAATAGCATTATAAACCATAGCAAAGTTGCAGTCCGCATTCCGGGACGCAACCCCGAACGCGTTCAGGAACGCAATCCGGGATTTCCCGGAACACAAATTTTTTTTTTTTGGATAGTTGCCAATATGGGTATCATGTGAAAGGATATCAAAAAGCAATTGTTATGCAGATCTGTTGCTTGGTTTCAGATGGCCGCAGGCTACATTCATAAGAAATCTGGACATCAGTAGATTTTCATAAACAAACTGGCTGCATTTTCATATGGTTTTAGAAATTTGGACATCATGAGATGGTTTTAGACGGTTTCAGCTATTCCACAAGAAGTATTCCATCCCCACCAGTCTAAGGAAGGCTCCTTCTAATTCTTTCTATCGTTTTCTAACAAAAAACGGAATCAGTAGATCTGCAAACCATTGGCATCAGAACACCATTTCAAAACTGATTTTTGATATCTATTGGAAAAGCATGTCCACCATTCAAAAAAAAATTGGCCATTACTCCTTTATCCACATGTAATAATAATAATAATAATAATAATTTGCGATCTGGGTTGCGGATCGCGATCCGTTGCAACTCAGAACCATAGTCCAGTCTTACCAAACAAAAAGAAGCGTTTTAGCAATAGGCCAAGCCCTAATATTACCGTATCAGGGCGAGTGCCATGCTGATCAGTTTACGGGCAATTGGTCCATATCAGTTCGTTTTTAGTTATAAAAAGAGTATGAATATTTTTAACCGTTTACATTTTACTTAGCCAAAAGACTTGGTGTCGACACGTGTGCTGGTATTAGGGCAAATCCATGCCATGCTAACCCAAGTGACCCTTGCAAAGCAAGGTATGTCACGCACTATTGTCCATACCCTGAGCAAATCCATGCTTTCCAGTTGTAAGGTCTATAGTAACACTTATTAGGGTAGGGTTAAGTTTTGCCATGCTTGATTGTATGAATGTTTTTGAGCAAATCCATGCTATACAGAACCCATATATCAACCATGATATAGGGATATTACTTCTGATAACAGGCTGTAGTAACAAAACAATGCTACATTATCACATGCACCGATAACGGTTTAGTATCGTAAGGTGAGACTGAAAGCATGAAGAGACATTTGAGAGTATCATTTCATTGCAAGATCAGAGATTAAGTCGATGCTCAGTCCCTTGAGCATTTCTAAAAAAGCTTTTCTTATGATTGTTAGAAGTGAGTCATAAAGTATCCTTCTATCCATTGCTGGATAGTAGAAGGTATATACATAAGAAGCATCAATCAATAAAGAGTGTTCTGGCTTGCTGTCCATCGCTGGGACAGTAAGCCTATGAATCACATAAACCATCAGAGAAACAAAAGTAGACAATCCTACTGTCCAGTGATACTGTCCATCACTGGACAGTAGGAGGTGTGTTTGCAAAGTTTAAAAAAAAATTTACATGGAGCTTACTGTCCATCGCTGGACAGAATGTAAAAGAGTGAGCTTGCTGTCCATCGTTGGACAGAGGCAATCATTTGTGCTTATTTTGAAGCCACAAGACAGCTAATGATAGGGCCATTCCATCGCTGTCCATTAAAAATGTAAAGACATTCTCATAGATGAGGAGGCAGCTAGTGGTTCATCGCTGCCACCTGAACACTTTTGAAGAGATGCAAATAAGCAAATTGTGTCCATCGCTGCCAATCAGGCAGGATGCACACGTATCTACTTTAAGAAAACCGCTTATTCTGTCCATCGCTGGACAGCTACCATTCAATCATAAAAAGCTTCATACAAGGCTTCATGTGATAAGGAAGCTCTAGCCATATCTGAGAGTCAGCTTGAAGGTATCATACCAAATGCTACAAGCGTGAAGAGAGAGCTGCTATAGTAAAGCATTGAATGGAAGGGTACTCAGCGTATGATATCTTTTGCCAAATAACGAACTGGTAGGGCGCACTTGCTGTAGTTGAGAGACAAGCAAACTCTTCACGGTGTTGTGAGGAACAATCGTCAAAACTGCATGCTTATATAGTGTCATGCAGTGTGTTTCCCGGAAGGTCACGAGTGAGGGTGGGAAAATTAATTTCCTCCAGCTAAGATTTTAAATTTTGAAGTTTTGTACTGTGTTGCAGCGGATCGCAATCCGCTGCAAAAACGTTCCGGATCGTGCGATCCGGAACGTCAGCGATCCGCGACCCAGATCGCAAAATATTTTTTTTTTTTTTGTGGAAAAAGGAGTAATGGCCAAATTTTTTTTTTCTTGAGTTTAACACTAACTAAATCAGTTTTGAATGGTGTTTAGATGCCAATGGTTTGCAGATCTACTGATTCCATTTTCTGTTAGAAAATGATAGAAAGAGTTAGAAGGAGCCTTCCTTAGATTGGCGGGAATCGCATACTTCTTTTGGAATAGCTGAAACAGGGGGTTCGGGGGGCGGTAGCCCCCCGGTGGGGGGTTTGGGGGGCGTTGCCCCCCAACGGCGGGGTCCGGGGGCTCTTCATGATTTGGCCTTCCAACTCCCCGAGTAAAAACACACTATTTGGTGTTTCGCACCCGAAACAGTCTGCAAACTACACAGTCCAAATTTCTGAAACCATATGAAAATGCAGCCAGTTTTCTTAAACCATCTATTGATGTCCAGATTTCTAATCAATGTACCTCGCAGCCATCTGAAACCAAGCAACAGATCTGCATAACAATTGGCTTTTTGATATCCTTTCACATGATACCCATATTGGCAACTATACCAAAAAAAAAAAAAATTGCGTTCCGGGAAACCCTAATGGGAAATCCCGGATCGCGTTACGGAACGCGATCCGGACTGCAACCTTGGTTTTGTAGAGTCTTTTTAAATTGGAAGTGGGAAATTTCTCTACTTAAGAATTTTTTTTTTATGCAAGTATAGAGGGTTAGTTGAATTAAAACCTTGTGTTTTTGAATAAGCGGTACGTCTGTTGTTGTCCACTCGTTTCATAGCAAAGCAGGGTGAAAATAAACCAAAAAGCATCCATGAGAGAGAGAGAGAGAGAGAGAGAGAGAGAGAGAGAGAGAGAGAGAGAGAGTGTCTAAGTTTAATTTTGGGCCACCCCTGCAGGTTCTATTTCGACTTCAGCTTGACGTATGTAGGTGTGGGGTTGATATGTCCCCATATTGTGACATGGTCTATGTTGTTTGGGGGAATAATCTCTTGGGGTATGCTGTGGCCTTTAATAGATCGTCAGGCTGGCAATTGGTTTCCCAAGGACCTTCCTGAATATGATTTTGGAGGACTCAATGGATACAGAGTAAGACACCTTTTACATTTTCATGATTTGAAAAATCAACTTCATGGAGGGTGAAAGTGGTTCCTCATAAGTAGTTGACCTCTGTGCCTACATTACAACATGACATCGCTCCTCTAACACAGATTGGACCTTACGTATGTTGTTGATTTAGTGCGGAGGACTGCATTGGCATTTGATCACAAGGCAGGCATTCTTTTAAGTTCCAATAACTCCAGAGATGATGAAATTGGTGAAAATTTGAAAGTGTTTATGTCTTAACCAGTCATACAACATACAGCAGAGCCTTTCTACACATAGCCATTCCATAACCGAATGTTTCAGCCCCGATTGACTAGACACTTCAACGTAAATCTTACACCACTCTTTAAGAGCTAGCTTTGTCAGCTCAGTATCTTACTTTGAATTACCACATGTCAATTATGATCATGCGCTTGGTCCTTTATAAAATTGCACTTGGCAATTTGCGTGTTAAGATTCATATTATGCTTAATTAGGACTTTTATCCTTAGTTGTGTATTTTTCTAATGTCTACCTGATGGTCTTTGCAGGTTTTAGATATACAAAGGGGTTATTCAGACATAGGATCTTAACAGTCATCTACGTCACTTCAAAAATGGTCAATAGAGAATTTCTAAGACGAGCAATTTTGCCAATCCAAAAGATGTTTGTTGTATTTACAATAAGTACTCTTTGTGCATGAACCATAATGGGGTGAATCCATTGCTGTAAATATATATGATGTTTCAATCTAAAATATTTTTTTCAGGCTCATATTGAGCACTTTTTAAAGAATCGATTTTATGACTACTATTGCTTCATACCATGCCTCGGCGAAAACAGTTTTTAAGACTGCATATCTATATCTAGGAAAACAATGCCACTCATTCGCCTCTATCTAAGCCTTTGGAGCTAGACTAAACTGCCTGATGATTGTTTTCAGCAGGTTACGATTTTTATTTGGGGAAAATTTTCAGATATTCTAAAGGAGTTTTCTTTTGTACTTGCAGATCTTTGTTGCAGTTGCTCTCATATTAGGAGATGGTCTTTACAATGTTGGGAAGATTATGTCCATCACTTTGAAAAGCTTATACAGCCATCACAAGTACCCAAACATGCTCAAAAGAACAACAGGTCTAAAGACTGCTGTGACCGGTTCATACTTTGAGTTAGAATTCTTTGTCCAAATTCCTTATGGATGTCATGGGCTTTCGCATGATTAGTTTCTGAAAATTGTAGTAATGGATGTCTCTCCACTTACAAAGGGGGATAATAAACTGTGCGTCTTGTTACAAGCTTTTGCTCAATTATTTGTATATAGCAATTGTGGAAAATTAGTCTTTGATAACTCTCCTCTTTGAGCTACTTATAACCTTAGCAGAATTTTTTTTGATGAAACTCTTCGAGGGTTGGAACTTGTTTGGCTAAACTTTGAAAGTTCTTAAGATTGTACAGTCAAAACTTATTATAGTCATGTAATTATTAAATCGCAGAAGCCTCATTATCTCTTGAATAACTATAGGATTTTTATTTCTATTAGCTATTGTGTGCTTTGACGTTTTGAAATACATGAATTGCAGGCTTTTGTGATATGGTAATCACAGTAGATGATTTTCTTCTGTTTTGTGAACTCCAATGCAATGATATCTTGGAGCATAGATTGAGTTAGTATCTATGAAAGTGAGCTTTGAACTAGCAGGCATTATGATCAGTATTTTTCACAGTACGTGATCCTGTTTTGACAAAGCTTTAAAAACTTGAAAAATCTTGAGGATTATAGCGGATCTCAATTTCTTTTTCCTGCATATTTTCTTAAAGACTTGCAGGGCTTACCCAAGAACGCTGTTGCTAAACTTCATTCCTGCTGTTTTGGATTTCCTAGTTGATCACTAATAAGTCTACCTTGCAAATGGTTCTCAATGTGTCAAATATTAAAAGCGGTCCTGACAAATCTCACTCATTTTTGTGTTCCAGGGCATGTGGAGTCTAAAAAATCTGCTCATGAAGCTAAAACGATACAGCTTTTTATCCAGGATCAGATTCCAACCTGGATTGCTGCATCATTATACGTGTGTCTTGCTGCGATTGCCATAGGAGTGATACCCCAGATTTATCCTCCAGTGAAGTGGTATTATGTGCTTATATCGTATTGTGTTGCTCCGATTCTTGCTTTCTGCAATGCATACGGTACTGGCCTCACCGATTGGAGCTTGGTCACGACCTATGGAAAGATAGGGCTTTTTGTATTTGCCTCATGGGCTGGACCGCAGGGGGGTGTGATTGCAGGTCTCGGAGTAGCTGGCGTAATGATGACTATTGTTGCTGCAGCTGCAGATTTGATGCAAGATTTTAGGACAGGCTTTCTTACATTATCTTCTCCAAGATCAATGTTTGTGAGCCAGCTCATAGGGACATTAATGGGTTGCATTTTAGCTCCTTTGACATTCTGGTTATTTTGGACAGCATTTGACATTGGATCACCTTATGGTGAATACAAGGCACCAAATACAACCATATTTCGAGCAATGGCTGTCATCGGAACAGAAGGACTTGTGGCTCTTCCCAAGCACTGTCTACAACTGTGTTATGGGTTTTTTGGAGGAGCTATAATGCTCAATCTTGCAAAAGATGTGCTTCCCAATCCATATGGAAGATTTATTCCTATTCCAATAGCAATGGCGATTCCTTTCTACCTCGGAGTATATTTTGCTATTGATATGGCAGTTGGATCACTAATACTTTTTGTCTGGCAAAAGCTTAATGAGAAGGAAGCTGATATATTTTCTCCAGCAATGGCATCTGGCCTAATATGTGGAGATGGCATGTGGACAATTCCCTCGGCTGTACTTGCCATTTCTAAGGTGAATCCGCCAATATGCATGCGTTTCATGCCTTCTTTCTTTACTAAGGTAGGAGCTAGTTGACTTACTACAATTTTCAAGGCTCTTATTACATGTCTTACGAGCTAACGTGAAATGGCTCCATGAACATTATTTGTGAGATCAAGCATTCAAATGACATTTGACTACAATCCATGTTCCTGGATTGTTCCATTAGCATTTCAGTTTTGACATTATCAGAAATCAATCACCTCTATCTACAGCTTAATGGAGGGCTACCATTTCTAGAATTGGATCAGAACAACCATTAAGCAATGCTAAGCATGACTGGCCCAGTTGAAAAAGTGCATGCTGGTTTTCTAAAAGATGCAAATTGTGAAATACTACTTGAATAGATCATGAATTGTCATGTGAAACTATTCAAATTTGTTGATATTCAGCTGCATGCACTCATACTCGGGCTAATAGATGTAGGCGTTTCTTGGGACTGGCCTTGGTGAGCCGGTTCCGCCTAGGAACCCTTGAGAGCAAGGTTCCCGAGGTAGAACCAACAATTTAATGCCACTTCCACTGCATGATAGCAATTTCAGCATCTTTCAAGTTTATGGGGTTCTTGATGTAGAGCTTGCAAGATGAGAGGCCGGTTCCACTATATAGTAGCAACTCATTTTTCCGCTTTTTAGTTATTTTCAAAAACAAAAAATGATGATGAGCTAGTTACAAATGTAATTGTCTTGGTGATGATGTCACCTCTAGCTTGATTATGTACGCGACAGTCTTGGTGATGACATTAGTATTTGATAGGACGAATTTTTTTGTATGGTAGCCTACCTGCATTGACACTAAGAAAAAGTGATTATTGTTACTACTCGAGAGTTCTAAAATGAAATTATTGTAGGAAATATAAAGTTTGGCTTATCCACTTGTTTGTCAAGGAAAGCTCCGATTCCATGGAAAATTAGTAAAATCTTGTATTATTTTCTCCATTATGAAGAGAGAGAGAGATCTTCATTAATGTCTTTTAGGTACCAAAAAGGTACATAAGATTGAAAAGTACTAGAGTGTGTATTGTACCATGGAAGCGTAGAAAACGTCTCCTAAATTGACTAGCAAAAGACGCAAGCATGAATAAACTACATATTATCCAAACTAAAAAGCAAAAATAAATTGTTGTGCCTAGCTAGCAAATTTAACTCATGATACATGATGAGATTGCAGAGTAGATATGTGAGGTTTGAAGGAATGCTTCTTGGTTTCCAAGGGGAGGCTCGAACCTGGGACCAAAGAAACTTTGGATGCCAAGCTAACCAGTTGAGCCAACCCCGTTGGGTGGTTTGAAGGAATGACGTAATGGTGGACGAAGTTCATAAGGTGGGTGTGGATGTTGTATGGAGTTCATGAGTGTGAAAGACATGACATGATGGCGACATAATGTGAGCTCAGGTAGATGAATAACTATCTCAAGTAAATCAAGCAACTCGCTCAAACTGTGTGATATAGAATCATCCTCATGTGTATCGCTAGCAATGTGTGAATCAACCTCATGTGAATCGCTAGAAATGTGTGACCCTATCTCTATTTGTTTTGCACAAGAAAATGGAACCTCGCATATGGAAGAATGCTCACGAGAGGAATCAGAAGGAGTAGAACTCTCAAGATCTATAATAGCACTCGTAAGAGCGAGAGGAGGAACAAATACAAAATTATCATCGAAAAATATAAGAAGGCGAAGTACAAGTAGAAAGTCATGCCACTCCAATGTAAGGACCAAAGATTATCCTATTTTAATGATAAGAATTATGGTAGTCCTTTGCTCTTCAAGTAGGGATTGTAGAATCTACTTGTTTTCCATCAAAGAAGTTGTCAATGATGGAAATGTGAGCTTTCAAGAGTGGAAGATTTGTAAACTTGAAGAAACACCTTTGGATCAACACCTTATTCAATTCATTGATGGTTTGGAGTCAAGTCAAGTGGAGGAGCAAGCTCAAGACCCGAGGACTCCAAGAAGAACCAAGAGTGTCAAGATGGAGCCATCAAGGCTCAATCATGTGGATCAATCAAGGCAAGTTGTCTTTGGAAACATTATGTATGCACTTAATACTTTAATTGATGTATCTTCAAGTGCATAAAATGCCTTGGAATCCATGGCTTGGCATGATGTATAGTGTTTGAAGTGTGCTACATGTATATAGACACATTTGTGGAACATCTTGTAAGGGATCCTTTAAGAGGTGGTGAAATATCTTTCATGGACATCATTCTCTTTTGGAGTCTCAAAAGTTACTTGTTTGTAGCTGGATGTTTTAGACACTTCTAAAAGCATTCATTCATCTAGTAAGAGAGTTGTAAATAGATCAAGCTAAATTTGAGGAGGAGTGTGAAGAATTGCCAAAAATTGGCAAATCTAGCTTGATCAAAAAACATGTAGTATAATGTAAATTTTGTATATAAGTGGATTCCACACATGTGAGGCCAAGATGCCATGTGGAAATCCACTCCTAATGTAGGTTAGGTCAAGTCCATATGGTTGGTCATGTCATTTTGGTAGTGATTCTTAGTTTATAGGACGTAAATCTTAGATTTAAGGTGAAAGTTGACCAACTAGCTATCTACTAAGCATGACTCTAGGAAATAGACTAGGATTTCATTTTAGGGCAAGAAGAGTGAGTTAACTTCCTTATTACATGTTGGAAATCCACCTAACTTCAAGAAGGAAGTCGAATTTGCTATGTATTCCAAGCTCCCATAGTGAGAAGATAGAAACTTTTTGGAGCTCATTGGCAATCTCAAGTTACTCCACTATGTACATTGAGTTTTTGTGATCCAAATGAAACCAAATCAATTTCTACTTGTTTCTCAGCTTGAAGGCTGTACTACAGCCTGTAGTACACACGTGTGGGCTCGGATTTCAATGTTGATCAGTGCTTTTGATTGTTAATGCTTGTTGTTTGTCAAATTGCCAATCTAGATCAACTTTTTTGATAGATTGTTAAGCAAGCATTCAATCACTCTTGTGGATCTTTTGTAGATCCATTTATGGTCCTAAAGTACAGTACTTTCACAACAATGTCATCTAAAAGCAATACTTTAGAATTCAATAATCACAATAATGCATTGTCAACATCAATCTATAGTATAGATGTTCTCACTAGTGTGGATGATGTTGTTACCAATGCATTTTCAACACCAACATGTGATTAAGGTGTTCTCAACAATGTGGATGATGTTGATAATGATGCGACTTCTACACTGATTTACAATTCATATGTTCTCACAAGGATTGATGATGTTGATAATGATGCAAATTTTGATTATTTAATTGGAGTCAAGGACTTTGATGTTGACATAATACATCATGATTGAATATAAATCGAAAGGCAAAACACACCAGGTGCATTGGGTATGGAAAATGCATATGCGATCACACCATGTCATTCAAATTTTCTAATGTATGATATTGATGAAGGTGACACAAACGATGGTCACAACACCATATATAAGCCCATACATAAAATTTAAAGAATTGGTCACAACAAGAAAATTTGGAAGGCTGTAAAAGAGTCTTAATTACCAGCATCTCGTGATCTTATCCCAATAAGGTAGAAATTATAGACCATGTTGCAAAAATTTGTGCATATGATAGGTATTTAATAAAAACTGAGGAATTGCGACTAAGCGAAATTTTGATAAGCATAATCATTTGTTGGAAATGTCTGCATGCGTTTTGAAAAAGACAAATAAACTAGAAGATAGGTGGTTTTGAAAATAGATAATGTTTTAGGCCCATTATTGCTCGAAATTATATGTTCAAAGGCCTAATACAATTGGTTGGGACTTTTCAATGTCATTTCAAGAGTATTGAAATCCGATTCTATTTTGACAATGCCATATGTGTTAGCACAAGGTATTCAAAAAATAGATAAAAACATGTAAGGTTGAGTCATTGGAACAAAGGATAGATTGGAAAGGATTTATAGACTCTTGTATTGTCCGTGAGCATGATGGGTTTAGAAGGACATCCAAGTCTTCATTGTAATTTCTTTCAAAATGTTAGATGGTGATCCCATCATGCAATGGAAGTACTACTGTTATGATGAAAATAACTTGTAGAACAATCCTTTCAAAATCTTGTAGTTTTTGTCATCAAAGAACAAACCAAATTCCTAGCTCCTACAAAAGACTTGGATAAAGAAGAAATAAAAAGACTAACATCTTTCATTAGGTATGCAGAGTACATGAGTCTAAGATATCCTAAGTACAAGGACAAAAATTGTCGCATATGTAAATTAAACTACAAAAACTTAGTAATTATGAGATAACAACATGCAATCACTAAAGTCATATTTGATGACTTCCCAACAACCTGTATACACTTTGGAATCAATAACATACACTTTTGAGTTTTGCAAGACAAAAACTAATAGAAATGCTTGAGAAACCGTAAGTAATTCAACATGCAAGGCCATTGATAATTGATTCCTATCCATGGAATGACAATAAGCTCAAAAAACAATGTATTTGGATCTCAATTCCACCACCAAGAAGAAAAACAACAATCTCCTATCCAAAACGAAAGAAAGAGCAAGCCAAAAGTTGAATTCGAGACTTCACAAACTCCACCTCTTAATTGCCATAAGCCAAGTTGGCTTTGATACCAATGTGAGGATCAAACCAAGATTCGATAACATTACACCATAGAGAAGACTGTGGAGCCAAACCACCCCACTAAGTAAAAGCTCGAGATCAAACCCCAAGAGCCTTAATTCCATGCCATGGTAAGTGAATACTGAACAAGAGAGGTAATTGTTGACCAAAACCATCAAGCCAGATCTGTAGATTGGTGAGTATCTTGACTCTTGGGGGTGTTAGGCTACATGCATCTCCATGTACACTTGTAAATATTTTAGTGGTTAAATTTTGAGCAAATTATGATTTAAATTAGCTCGAGTTAATGTAGGATGCTTACACTTGGCATGATGGTAGAGAGAGGATTATGCACCTCATCATGTTATTTGACCATGTGGACCTAGGAGCAAGAGGTGTACCAAAATGGTCCAATCATAGTAAGAGGTGATTTGAGAGTGGTCCAATCATCGAGCTATGTTTTCATCTATCTTGGATCTCGAGCCACTCTATGTGAGAGTGAGATCTTGCATTGTCACTTTATGAAAGCGAGAGAGTAGCTCCAGCACTTAGAAATTGTTTATGTTCTCTCTCTACCCAAGGGCAAGCCTTTGTATTTCTCTCTCTACCTAAGAGCAACAATTTTTTTACTTAGTTTTTTCGTCAAGTGTCTTCTGTGTAGGGTCGTTTTGGATTGTGGATGCATGCTTGTGTGCTCTTGCCTTGACATTGTCTAGCTAGATTGCTTGCATCAATCAAGAGATAGATTCATGTGCAAGAACACACACCTTAGAAGATCAATCTCATTTTATTGAAAGTTTTGTAAGTGTTTTGAAGCTCGTGGAGGGAGTTGGCTCAAAATCTTGGAGTACTTTAGCTTTGGAGAGAAGCAAGGTTTAGATCAAGGAGATTAACATTGCTTGTGAGATTGATCTCACAAAGAGGTTGCAAGATCTCAATTTGGAATTGGATTAGCATCATTGTTAGATCCTTGTTTGAGAGAGAAGAAACACCATTATTTGTTTTTTGTTCCATTACAAATCAATTTTTCAAGTAAATATGGCTTCCATGGGTTCCCTACTCAAGGAGAAATATTGATTACCTCCAATTATGCTATTTGGAAGGTGAGGATCGAGTCGATTTGGGTCCTCCAAGATGTAATGGACATATTGTTAGGACTTGAGGAGGAGCCACAAGTGCTCCAAGAAATCCAAAAATACAAGAAGAGGGCAAGGATGGCTCTACATTGTATCAAAATGAATTTGTCAAATGAAGTGTTGAGGGAGATTAGCTCACGCACCTCGAACAAGGAGGATTGGGACATTCTTAAAGCCATTTATGAGGAAAAGAACACATTTAGGTTGCTCACACTAACCAGTCAAATATTTCAAAGCTACCAAAAGAGTGATGAGAGTGAAAGATCTTCATAGAGAGCTTGCTTGCATACGAGACCATCTCGACCAAAATGAATTAGTGCAAGTAATACTTAATGGATTGAGAGATGAATTTGACAATATTGTTAAAACTTATGCAATCCAAAAGGAGCTTCCAAGCTTGGAGGCATTGCAAAGTGTTCTCATTGCCGAGGAGTATAGGCAAGAGGACAAGCTATTGAGGATCAACAAGCTTTCTTTGAAGGATCATTCCTCACAAGCTACAACATCTAGTGGAAGGAAGAACAAGTCAAAGATCAAGTGTTTCTTTTGTGGCAAAAAAGGCCACTATTCTTCAAATTTCTTCATCAAGCAAGCTAACCTTTGAAGGATGGTGGAGAGGATAAAACACTCTTAACTAAGGACAAGCCAAATGGAATGAGCAAAGGGCAACAACAACAACACTTCAAGAAGGACAAGGACAAATCCAAAGATGGAGATGAGAATCATTCCTCACAAGCTACAACATTTAGTGGAAGGAAGAATAAGTCAAAGATCAAGTGATTCTTTTGTGGCCAGAAAGGCCACTATGCTTCAAATTGTTTCAAAAAAGAGAACCAATTTAAACAAGCAAACCTTACTTATGAGAAAGAGAGTGAGGGTAATGAGAGTGATAGGGAGGATTCATTGATGATGTCAAGTTTTCTTCTTCCTCCTTCAAGAGCGAGGAATTGTGGTGGATAGATAGTGGGGCTAGTTCCCACATGTCTAGTTTTAGGAATTCATTCACTAGTCTCATGTCATATCAGGGTAGTAAAAGATCAATCTCCAACAGCCCTCCTTCCTTCTCTCAATTTTACTCTCTCAAATGAAACCTGCAGAAAATGAACTATTTTTCAACAGTCTGCTTTTTTAGACTGATTGTCGCTACAATCTGCATTTTTACTTAGGAATTTTCACAGACAAAAAACCCGACACTGTCGCCTTTCACCTTTGGGTTATCTTGAGAAACTAAGTGCTTTGTGACACTTGTGCTAAGTCGGTTTTATAGGCCATTTCAAACACTTCCAGAAATGCGACACTGCATTTTTACATTATGCAGATTCCAAAATCTCTGAAAGAGATGCAAACTTTTTTGGGTATGACGGGGTATCATTGTCGTTATATCTACGCATATTCGGACAGAACTCATGTGCTATATGAGGTCTTGAAAAAAGGAGCAGTGTACAAAATCACTATCAAGTGCTATAAAGCATTTAAGAATTTGGTTAACGCATTGGAACGCACCTATTCTTCGACCACCCGATTGGAGCAAACCGTTTCATGTGCATTGTGATGCTTCACAGGTAGTGGTTGGTTGTGCATTAGCACAACTAGGAGAAGAGAAAGATTATGATCATCCAGTATATCATGCAAGCAAGTAGCTGACACCAGCAGAGAAGAATTATTCAACTATGAAACGAGAGGCGTTGAGTTTAATCTTTGCGTTACGAAAATTTCGTCATTTCTTGCTTGATAATAAATTTATAGTTTATATGATCATCAATCGCTGCTATACCTTATACATAAACCTGCAATTGCGAGTAGGATTGCACGTTGGATGATTTTGTTTCAAGAGTTTGAGTTTGAAGTGCGAATCTAGCCTGGACAAGTACATACTATAGCAGATCAATTGTCTCGTATTGAAACGGGCAACAAGGAAGAAGGCATTGATGAAATGCATGATGCGTAGTTATTTATATCGAAAGTAGAGGGCGAATCCTGGTATATTGATTTGGTTAATTTTCTGACACATGGGACTTTTCCAGACCATTTTAAAAAATCTCAACATTGCCAATTAATTTGGCAATCAAGGGTTTTCCAAGTGATTGGAGGTCAATTATATAGTCGTGGTCATGATTAGGTGCCAAAGGCAAGGAAGGCTGGTACCTACAATCCACTGGTAGGGTTCTGGTGGCCTACCCTTTGGAGGACGCTACTGCTTTTTGTCGGAACTATGATGTGTGCCAAAGGCAAGGAAGGCTGGTACCTACAATCCACTGGTACCATTACAATCATTAGAACCATTTCAACGCTGGGGACTGGATTTCATTGGGAAAATTAACCCGCAATCATCAAATGGTCATACATATATCATTGTAGCAACTGATTATGCTACGAAGTGGGCATAGGCCAAAGCGTTGTGGGATAACACCGCTAAATCAACTGCCAAATAATATTTAACAATAATCCATCATGGTTTGGATGCCCATTGGAAATTGTGTCAGATAGAGGACCACATTTTGTGAATGATACAATAAAAGAAATGACATATTTATTTTGTGTTGTTCATAAAATGTCCACTTCTTATTACCCACGCGGGAATGGTCAGGCGGAGGCAATGAATAAGATGCTGAAAGTTATTATCGCAAAACAGGTGCTGGAGAAAGGAGGATCTTGGCATGAATTTTTACAACCAGCATCACAGCTTATAAGATATCTACGGGCTATACGCCATTTCAATTGGTACACGGAACAGATGCAATCATGCCGTATGAATTCATTTTACCAACTCTGCGCATCCAAACGACGTATAATTTGATTCATGATGAGTCTATGCGTGAACGGGTAATTGCATTGGAAAAATTGGAAGGACATAGGGCTTATGGTTATTGGATGAACTGGGTGATTAAACAGCAACAGGCCCGATGGTTCAACAAACATATACATGAGCGAGACCTTAAGAAGGGTGACCTTGTGTTATATTACCTAGGAAGCATCACGAACATGTTAAAATCCAAGGACCAGCATTGAGAAGGGCCATATTAGATTCTTAACATTTTTGGAAACAATGAAACCATTGCATGGCCTAATCCCCTGGGACTATCGTTTGTCGTCAATAACAGTCATGTGAAAGGTTACAATCTTCAAGAGGAGAGAGACGATATCAATAGTGAATTAATTTATTCTTTATTTGATATTTGGAAAGTTGGTGCAACATTCAACCAACGACAGTTGGGGGAAAGATGACTTCAACTAAGATGACGATTACGAATGGAGACACATGCGGCACAAAAGCATGTAAGGAAAAAAGAAAAGAAAAAGGGGACAACAGTACCACTCTTTTGAAAATTGGAATGCCGGATATCAAATCTGGGAATTAACAAATCATATGAAGTGTTTTTCTTAAGACTTGGAAGGATAGTGAGGCATTGTTCATAATTTTTGTAACCAAACCAATTACGAGTTATGGTTACGGTTCCCAGTCTTTTCATTATTACAATTTTCACGATGTGGAGTACGACGAGCTCACAATACGGTTTAAACGGTTGTATTTTTCCATCCCAGCCGTGGTGGGAACAGAAGGGTTTGGACCAACATCAGCAATTGCATCCACATCCACAGGGCAAGCCAAGGGCCAGTTGGAAAGTGATTGTTCCGGAATGAACACGTCTGATTACAGTGATAGCAACCACGACAACAAGCACCTAAGAGGAAGGAAGAAGCAGTAGATGGCAAGGCAGTAGACTCGGTGAAACTCGTCCTTTTCCAGCTACGGAATATGTGTAGGGTCAAGATGAGCATTTGTAACATATATTAGGCCAAGAGCCCATATAATCATTGACTGTTGTAAATGTAATGGTGTTTAGAAATTATGAATTGTAATTGATTATTAGGAAATGTGTAGGCATAGTTGGTTAGTTGTACGAAGTAAGAAGTGTCAAGATAAGTAGAAGATTAGTATAAGTCATATTCAAGTGAAAATCGAACAATCGGTAAGCAATCATAGGAGTAATGGCCAACGGGAAGCTGAATAGACTGTGAAGGACCGTAAATTCGAAGATTGCGGTCTCCAACGGGAAGCTAAACAGACCATGAAGGACCGTAAATTCGACGATTATGGGATCCAACGGGAAGCTAAAGTGACCATAAGGGACCATAAATTCGACGATTACGGGATCCGACGGGAAGCTGAAGTGATCGTAAGGGACCATAAACTTGACGATTATAGGATGCAGCAGAAGCTGAAGCAACCGTAAGGGACCATAAACTTGACGATTACGGGATGCAGCAGGAAGCTGAAGCGACCATTGCGGTCATTATGAACAGAGGTGTTATGGAATTATACGGTTTTCACAAAAAGGATAAATAGGGATTTTGAAGCGAGATGAGAGGCTTTTTGATACTGAGCTTTTGGATACTGTGTTGTCTAGGAGTAAGGTATTCGAAAGGTGAAGGGTGAGAGCGGAGCACTGTTTATATTTAGTTTTCAGTCTTCATGTGAGTTGCAGGTAGCAAGAGAGTGTTTCCTTTCTTAAGACCTTTTAAGTGACCAGCATGTAGACGCTAAACACCATGTATCAGTTGTTATTTCTGTAATTGATTACCACATTGTCACATATTGTGAGTCGTGAGCATGGCAGTATAATATTTGCATAGAATCAGTTTACTTGTTGTATGAATGGTAGTTGCAATGAACTGTCTCTGTTTCATTGATATAATGTTGTTGGATATATTACGATTAATGTTTGTCATAACAGATTCCTTATTAACTTAGGATTCTTATTAACGTAGAGGGTTCCGTTGTCGTAGTCGGGAATAGGGAGTTAAGGGATTAAAACACACCCCTAACACTTGGGCCTCAACCTTGAACCATATCACTTTATTGGTCTTGGACCAAAGTATACAAGCACAACTTGGGCAATGGGACCTAGTAGGAGGGCGCACTTCCAAGGTGTCAATTGAATTCTCAACTCCCACAAGAAAGGCATTCAAAGAGTTATGGAAGAAGTCTCTTGACCTTCCATAAGCCTATGAAGGTTCCTTAACTCCCCTAGGCCTCTCTCTTTCTCATTGATTGTGCATGGAACTCCATAGTGTATTGGAGGGTGTCATTTGCCATTTATATGAGGGGAGGAGGGCACCCAGGAGGAGAGATCTTTTTCGTTTGCTATGCTTATGCTCTAGTGTGGCTACTAGTGTATAGAGTGTTTTCTTGTGTGTAGTATGCTTAGGGTTTGGATCTTGCTTATGGTATGGGACATAAGTAGGGTTTGGATCTTGAGTATGCTATGGTTTGTGGTGATATGCTTGTGATTAGTTATTGGTTAGCAAGGGGTGCTAGATTAACCAAGTTGCAGGATTGCATGTGCTAGCTAGCTATGGTTGGGTGATGAATATTTGAGGCCACTTGTTATCTACCTTTGTGATTAAGATTAGGGACATAGGTGGAGGAGAGATCCATGGAGGCTTGAAGATCCTTACTTACAGGTGGAGGCATCCTAGCTTGGAGTTGGGGAGCATCTTGGAGCTTGCAGGTTACTTGGAGGACCTTTGGAGGCACTACCTTTGGATTAGGAGGACTTCTTGACTTCATTTATAAAAGTGGTATCAGAGCCAAAGGATGGTAACCTTTCTAATCTTTTTCAAGTTCTATAAAGATCACTAACTGATTTTTTTTGGGGAAGATTATTGGCTTTTCTAGTAATATGAAGCTTGTAGTTGAAGTACCCAATGAATCTAGTTCTCTTGAGAATAGTGATGTTTATAGAACTGTTTAGGGGCTGATTTTTTATTATGGAGAGTCTTCCTTCAGCATCATACTTTGTCTTGAAAATCCATTTGCATGGAATCGGATTTCGATTTTTTAGCAGCTCAATAATAGTCCATTTTTTATTCTCCATAAGAGAATTGAATTCAGTGTCCATTGTAGCTTTCTAGTGATCAGCATCATGTGTCAACATTGCCTCTGAAACTTTGGTTGGTTCATGACAAAGCAGCAGGCTAGATCATCCATAAATCGGGATGGAGGCTGTCTGGACCGGTTTGATCTTCTGGGTTGAACTTCGGTCCTCTGATGTGATTCGACTTGTCGAGGGTCTGACTCACTGTCGGAGGAGTCGGTGTCGAGCTTGTGATCAGTCTTGAATTTGAAGTTGTCGACTCTTGGACTGGAAGTCAATGGAGCTTTCCCTTGTGGTCGATAGATCAGTCTTCCACAAAAACAACATCTCTACTGGTGAACGATTTCTGAGTGTCCACGTTGTAGAGCTTGTATGCCTTGTGATCTGGGGAATAGCCAATGAAGATCGATTTCCTGCTGGTGTCGTCCAGCTTCTTTCTTAGATCTTTAAGAACTTGAGTATAGGCAATGCATCCAAACACTCTGATATACTTGAGTGATGGCTTTGATCTTGTCCATACCTCATAGGATGTTTTGCCATTCAGAGCTTTGGTGATGGATCGGTTTTGTAGATAGGTTGTTGTAGTAACAACTTCTACCCAAAAATTCTTTGAAAGAGAGGCATGGGCCATCATGCTCTTGGCACTTTCGACGAGTGTTCGATTCTTCCTTTCAGCTACACCATTTGGCTGAGGTGACTAGCTAGTTGTGTATTGCCGATGTATTCCATTGGCCTTACAAAAGTCCTTGAGTTCGGTGGAGATGAATTCTCCCCATCCATCAGTATGTAATGCCTTGATCTTTCTCTGAGTCTAATTTTCAACAGACACCTTGAACTGTTTTGAAGAATTTGAAAGCTTTGAATTTGTTTATCAAGAAATAAGTGACAATTCATAAAGAGAAATCATCAATGAAAGTTAGAAAATTACCGGCTCCCCCTGTCGAAGCAGTCTACATTGGGCCACAAATATTGTCGCTATGTACAAGATCAAGCAAACCTTTAGAAGTACGAACTGAATAAAAAATAAAAGGACTTCTGGCATGCTTGCTGATAATACAGCTTTCACAAGGAGAAGTCGGTTTGCTAACAGAAGGAAGATCTTGCACTAAATTCTGAGTCGATATTTGTTAAATACTAATATTGAAGTTTAGATGGCCTAATTTGAAATGCTAAAGCATATCAGTCGATTCAAAAGTCGATGTATGAAGAGCTTGGCTATTTGTCAAATAGTAGTGACTAAGCTTGTAGAGGTAGCCACATCATCTACAGAAGGCTAAAACCTTTCTAGACTTGTCGAGTATGGTGCAGCCCTCTATATCAAATTTGACCCTTCGACAGAATCAGTGATTCTACTTATTGAAAGTAGATTTTTGGTAAGGTTAGGAACATGAAAAACATTGGACAACAACTTTACATCACCTTTCTTGAATTCAACTTTGACTATTTCTTCACCTTCAATAGAATGAGATGAGTTGTCTCCAAGCTACACAACTATTGAGGGGGTGAACGCTTTGTAATCTTGGAACCAATCTTGATGGTGAGTCATGTGTTGAGTTGCTCCGGAGTCTAGATAACGAGAGTTGATATCCTGCTGCTCTCCAACCTTGGTCATGAAGACTACTTCATCTTCCTCTTGTTCCTAGATCGAGTGACTGGTTGTAGCAGCATTGGCTTGATGTTGGAACTGCTTCTTCTTCTCGTTGTTGTACATCAAAGTTCGACAGTCCTTGATGAGATGGGCAGTCCTCTTATGGTATTTCTAGAATAGCTTTTGCATTGGCTGGAGTGATGAACATCTTGATGTTGATGGTGTGTTAGATACAGTCTGCTGCATGTTGCTCCTCTTGTCAGTGTAATCTTACTTTGTAGATCTCTTGGATCTAAACTTCTGATTTTTCTTTGTGTATAGAGCTTGTGGATCTGATCCTGAGCCTGAGGAGGAAGCATTCCTTCTTATCTCCTCTTGTAGTAACATTGAGATTACTCTTGATAGAGTGAGATGCTGCTGGATTGAAATAGCCATAACCCAGGTTTCATAGGCATCAGAGAAACTCAATAATAGAGTCATCACTGCATCCGAATATTCAATGATTGATCCTGATGCAGTCATCTGCTCCATAAGGTTCTTGAAAGTGTTGAGATGGCTCGAAACACTATCTGCATCAGACATTCTAAGAGTGAAGAATTTTCTCCTTAGATGAGACTTGGAGGTGACGTCTCTGATATCATAGAGAGTTGCTAGGATGTCTCATGCATCTTTAGCGGTCTGAACATCATGTATGTGGCTAATCTGAGAGTCCTTGATATTGAGAGTGATCAAGGCAAATGCCTTGCCATCTCTCTATCTCCATTTGGTGATGCTGGCTGCATCAGCCTTTGGTTTGACCTCAGTGTCATCGAAGATGTCCCATAGTTCTTTGGAAAGTAGAACTACTCTCATCTTGAACTTCCAAAGATGGTAGTTCTCTCCGTTGAGCTTGTCAATCAAAGATGAACTAGAAGATGAATCCATTCTGGTGTAGAGATTGTTGGTAGAAACAACGATATCTGAATACTGCTAGCTATGCACTTGCTGAAATAATGTCTTGATAGAAACAAAATTGATAACTTGCAATAGAAATATAGATTACTAAGCCATCGACTCTGATACCATGTCAGAAAATGGTAGGATAGCAGCGGAAGTCTGATAGCAGATAGATGGTTTATGGATAGTGCAACAGTTACCAACAAACGATAGTCAAGATTGAAACTACATAGCAATGCAAAAGGCAGTGCAAGACAGTAGGCGCATAAAATTCTCCAGCTGATCTGAATGATAATCATCTAACTACAAAATCGTTACTTAACTAGAATACATTCTCACCAATCTGGCAAGAGTGCTGACGCTATACATTGATGATTGCATGTCAGTGCTCAGTGGATTGGGAGCATAAAGTCTTAACTACTTAATGTACTCTAGCTATTATGCATTAGATGGCCATCTTCTTTAACTGTATATGTATGTACAAATTAGGTGGATTGTCAGAGATGTACTTGAAGTCATCTGGAAATTCATGGATTGACTTTTCCTTGATGACGAAGTCAAATAGTTCAGACTCATCAAATAGTTCGGCCTAGTCCGATTTGTTGTCTAAGTCAGATTTGTCAGTTAATCATGAATTCAGTTAAGTCGACAAAGTCGGGCATGTCGACTGATTCGGTTGATGGGTATATATGTGAGAAGTTGAAGTTGATGAAGTCGAACTTCAGACACTTCGATGACTTCGAAGTCGATGGAGTCGACTTCAGCTGAATCTTTCAAGATGCTCATTACTCAATGGATTTGGTCTTGAGCATTGAAATCCAACAAATTTATCCCAACAAAAACTACTGTTAAAGCTCCAAAACTAGCTCAACTATTTGTTGAGAAGCTTTTTCGACTATATGGATTGCCTTGCGATATTGTTAGTGACCGTGACCCAAAACTCACTGGGAATTTTTGGCAAGCAGCATTTGAAAAGTTGGAAATGATTTTAAGTATGAGTTCTACAGATCATTCGGAATTAGATGGTCAAACAGAAAGGACCAATTAGACGATGGAGGATATGCTACAAGCATATGTAGGCCATCGACAGTTTGATTGAAAAAATTATTCAAACATTAGATAAAATTCTTTCAAACATTGTGTTACATATTCCTGTCATTATTCTCGGTGACTTTAATATCGATATGCTATGTCAAAATGACCATTTAAATGCACTTTATAAATATATGCAGCAATATGATTTTAAATTACAATTTCAAAATGCAACAACTGTGTACGGAAGTCAACTAGGAAAAATACCATCTGCACCATTAACAAATCCATCTTCAATATCAATATTTGTGTTACAAATTTTGACGAGCATTCCAGTTTTAACTTGTATTGTTTTCAAGAGTGCAGCAGTTTGGGCGGGATAATCAGGGATTGAAATTTTGTTGCTGCATATATTAGAACGCACGTCGATAGATTGAAAAATAAATATTTGACCAATTGCATTTTCAAAAGCTTGTCTATTGTATTCATGCACAATTTTGTTTATTTAACATATGTAAGGTGTATTTGGTATAGATAAATATGGTATGTAGCAATAACTATTTAACCAATCTAAATCGAGTTTGATGTGTTGTGTTTTACGTAGTCTATTTAACACATCAATAAATATAAAGATTTGTTAACTCTGCAAGTATCCGTCAAAATAGTACTTGATCATATGTTCATGTTCACCGACTAGGTTAAGTGCACCAATAACTCTAGTAACCAAGAATACATAGTAGATTCATGCAAGATTAATCATGCACATATGTGAATAATCTCACTATGACCCAGCACATTAACACATTTTTATCTGGCAGATTCTTCTAGAACCCACATATATTACTCACATATCTCACTGACTCAGCTACAAAAGATTTTCTATTTCTCATGAGTAAATAACATATCCGAAAAATCTCTGAGATGAATAACATTCCCTCTCAACAGTTTCCCTATCCAACTTACCTCTAATTACTTAATTTCTTCCACTCAATCAACACCTCTCTGATCCTAGTACTTAAACTAAGATAAGGTTAATCCAATACAGAATTCTCAGACTTAACTTCTGATCAAGCTTACTCCTATTCCAATTAGAATGGAATTAGTAACCTTTTGACCTTCCACTGTACTACTTATAGATAGTGGTTCAAATTTCAAACATGTTCTAGTTCCAGATTGCCAACACAATCCCTAGAGAAATCCTCTTATTCGAAAAGTTCCAATTAGGTATCTTACTCTGAATCTATCCAAAATTACTTTCAGACCAAATCTCATTTCTATACCAAATCTGGTTCTCTTCCAAAACTATGCAATCCACAAATTCCCAAATAGAATTTTATCCCACCACTTCACCCCTCCTTTTAAAGAAATTATCAGTTTCAATAAAAGTTAACTTGAAAGATGACATATGAAAATATCCAAATCCAAAAAAAAGTCAGTAATAAGTGCTTCCAATAAAGGATTCACTCTATTATAAACATGACTTTTCCTTCAAATATTTTCAACCTGAGTGACAGAACTATCATTTCTCTGAAATTCATTTATGCAACAGAGATATCCAAGGTTTAAGACACTGAACCAACTATAACCTTAGAATTTATCTGAATTCCAAGTCTATTCAACTAAGTAGTAATTTATATGACATAACGGTCTTTCAGAAGAATAACTTCATCTATCTTAGCTGAATGATATTCAGGGGACTGAAAATTATAAGGAGGGAAGAAGAGTGGACATCAGAGGTAGTAAGTGTGATCGGGAAATGTATTTTGTAGTTAGGATTTTGGTAATCCCAGTAAATAATTGCTTAATACCAGATATTAATTTCTTGGATTAACTTCATTTAATTGAATTGTAATTGATATCTTTGTGTCCATTGAGTTATCTACAGTTTTGGATGTTAAATGTGATATTAGAAGTGGAATCTGATACGTGGATTACATTGGTCTGTTAGTTGACTGAAGCTTATCCCTAGATTTGATGCATCAGTAGGGTTTCGAAGCTTATCATTAACCAAAAAAGATCAGAATGTGATAGTGAGCCATGTTAATTCTTCTGCTTAGATCAAAGGATCAGATGTGGATTTATGGAATCCATCCGAATAAATGGATTCTCCAGTGCTTTGGGAATAAGAGATAATATCCTATAGGGATTATAGGACAATTAGATGATCAACGGATCTCTAGAATATCAGATGAGACGGTTAAGGGTTTTCTGGAAAGAAAAACTAATGGTATGGGACATCAGTAATTTTGGAAAGAAAATTCTAGGATTGTAAAGATTTGATGATCAATGGTGTGTTTTAGTACCTAGTCGCGATATGGGAAAAAAAAAAAAGAAACCACTCGATCAAGTGCGGGCTATTTTGGAAAATTTTGAGGTGTAATCTAGGTCCCAATGTGGTATCTCATTATTTATAAAATCAGAGGCCCTCAAATCTATTTCTCGTTTTTTTAAGAAAAAGTCTGAAACAATTTCATTTTTATCCTATATCTGGGCTGAATAAAAAATCATCTACTAGTATGTAAAACACTACTAGTCTGATCTTTTGAATATGATTCACCTGGAACCAAACTCAAAATTACATGAATGGAAATCCTACCAAAAGGATGTCAGAACTCTTAGACTGTATCCAAACAAGATTCCATTGATCGGATAAAGAGTTTTATCATCACTTATTTTATCTGGCCATTTCATATTGTCTAATGGTTTTAATGTCAATTTTGACGAGCATCTTGCACAAGCGTTCACTTGATCCATTTCGAATTATTAGTATTAACTAAAAATATACCAGACAAGTAATCGATTTTAATTTTTAACCAATTTGAAATTCAACAAAAAAAAAATTAATTTTAACTTATATTTGGGGAAAACACATGTTTCCAAAGTTTAGTCACCATCGAGCACAGTATTAGAAAAAGTAAATTTTTTTGAACCGAGTACCATCTTGGAAAAGATAGCCCATCAAGAACGATTATCCCATTGTCAATCCTAAATCTATGAACCAAAATCATAGACGTTTTGTTAGGATAGCAAAACTTATATCGTCACCCCTTATGGCCTAGAAAATTCAATACATAGATTTTTCTTATGGTTATCCTTACTAGACCTAATTATTTTTTATGTCGTATTGGAAGAGTAGTCGATGTCGTAATGCCTATTACAACGCACAAGCTCCCTTCGCATGCAAAATAATCAAAGGTTAACCTTAAAGCATACAGAGGTTTACTCGGATAATATGAAAGAAAAAACCTATGCAGAGTCTCTCAACTAAACAAAAGCCATAAAATTTTCTAGAATTTCCAATTCCCGAAAATTCCACACAAGGCCACACTTCAATTATTAAGTTTTTGCAAGGTTGCAATTAACCCTAAGGGTTTCACCACAATCCATCTAGGCCACCACAGGTTCATTCACAAAGTGGTCACCCGCATCCTCGAGAGAGAGAGAGAGAGAGAGAGTTTCCATAGTTGGATCGCGAGGAGATAGGAACATGAACATCGTCAATCCTCTTCCACAACTCGCATCAAACTCCACTCATTCACTCTGCCAAGGAGAAGCGCAACAGCTCCTTCTTCACCAACATTTTTCACAAGACAAGCCTTTGGTAGATTCCACAAACATCCACCCCTCTTCAAGCCTGAGCTCCACATCATGTTGATACAATGCTAAGCAGAGACTTCAGAAATGCTCCAAACATTCATCCCTCAGCTGCGCCTTTACTGGAAATATTCCATCTGATTCCAGGTCGCAGTTATTGGTAAAACGAACAGATCTCACATCTTTCCTCCATTTAGAATTGTATCAACTCAAAGAAAAAGGTAACAGGATCTCACTTTTGTCATGCAAAAACTTATAGATGAAGGGGAGCTTAATCCTTATTGGTTTCCTTACTTTGTTCCCAGGTCTTCCGGATGGATATACACATAAAATGGAAAGCAAGAGCAACTTGGAACCGCTAACACGGTTATCTCCCTGCCCTCAGCAAGCAAAAGAAAACACTACTTTCAGTCCAATAGCAGACATGATTTTACTGTCCTTTCTCATTATTGCTACCTCTGTGAATTGAAGAAGAATGTTCTAGAGTTTAATGAGGTTAACTCCCATCCCTTTCTCAATCTCACGATGAAAAAACCATAGCCAACAGAACACGGGTTGACACCAGTCACAGCTACAACTCACTTATTACTACAACCGGATTTGCATGCTTCCTATTCCAATCATTCCCCACACAACACTACTCTCATAACTTAAAAGGTTAAACCAATCAGAAAGTGGAATCGTTCACGATTTTCCAGGGAATAGAAAAACATATGAATGAGGTTTAGCAAGTCTCTACTTAAACATCATACCATTAAAGAGTTGTATAACAACAGTTCCATCAATAATCCATACTTGGCATACTGCATGGAGGATTAAATTTTCTCAACATGCAAATAGCAGAATCATGGTTACTAGTTTCCAACAATCTGTTTTACATGATAAATTGAACACATCCAGTCTATCAACAAACATAACTAGTTCCGCTTATTATTAATCTGTAATGACATGGGAAACAAGCTACTAGATTCATAATCACAAATCATCCTACATCAATAGAAATCCTCTCAAGGTTCTACAAAAAAATCAAAAGTGAATCACTCCAATAAGAGGCAATATTAACAAAAGGATAACCCGGTGGAAGTGCACTTTACCACTCTTCTTGCCAGTATTCTTCAAACCAGAATTAGAGGATCTAAAACTCAATTTTCCCCTTGAGAGATTCGCACTCCAATCCGGGACATAACTCCATGTGCTTCCAATCCGATGTAGAGCTTGCCTCCAACCTATCCAAGACCAAATCTTAGCCGAGCCCCTAAGATGAGGATAGGAAAACACAATAGGAGACACTATGGAGCCAAAGCCGCCCAACCAATCCTAGATTTAAAAAACCTAGATCTAGCCCCCAAGCCATGCCATGTGAAACAAGAGGAGAAGAGAGAAACTGGTAACCTAAACCCAATATGTCGACAGGAGAATCCCTACCTCATTATATAGAGAGTAGAGTCCTATGCATGAAACCATGCAACCCCCATGCATGTCAACTATAAATAGATCACATCTCTTCATGCAGTCCTCTTGCCTATATCTGTCACATGTACATGCAATATTGCATATGTCTCATTTAGATTGTCTGGGTCCTCTCAAGGTAATTAGTCACAAACTGGCCTCAACATGGAATTAAATCTCGACATGACCAATAATCTTGAATACTGGAGGGCCGGTCTACCATATTAGGACTATTCCAGGTCTTTAACCGAATATGGCCATAACAAGGAGGCTCCTTGCGGTCTCTACGGTGGTTTGGACCACAAGAAGGCTCCTTGTGGTCCCTTGGGGTGGGTGGGCTCCTTATGGTCCATTGGATTGGGTACCCTAAATCCTAAACCATGCGGGACCACAAGGAGCCTTTTTGCAATCCCTTGCGGTGGTCTGGACTACAAGAAGCCTCCTTGTGGTCCTTGGGGTGGGATCCTTATGGTCTGTTGAGTTGGGTATTCTAAACCCTAAACCCTAAACTATGAGGGACCATTCAGCACAAAAGAGGAATGCAAGATGATACAAGCCACATTTTGAAATATATTCATAATATGTTAGTATTTTACTAATAAGAGAATCCACATAGATTCTCAGCTCATCAGAACTACACTTGTTTTGTATCATATCAACCAAGCAGATAGCAATAAAGACTCAAAATATTGTCTATTGAGTCGTAGACCTCAGCTAATAGACCTCAACTAACCTCTATCAATAGTCCACATGTAGCCAAAACATTATAATATTTGATAATTATAAATCTATTCAATTATCGTAACCATTTCGACAAACACTCAATAGGAAATCCATTCAACTTAACAATAGTTGAGAGACACATGATTACATCAAATATACCATAGTTGCTTTTCTAGAAGTGCCACTCTCATATCAAGATTTCCCTAGTTGCAGCAACACATTGATCTTTCGCTTCCCAAGTGCTTGTAAAGACCCAAAGGGATAACCCCTAAGATGAGGATAGGAGAATACAATAGGAGAGACTATGGAGCCAAACCACCCAAACAATCCTAGATCAAACCTGGATCTAGCCTCCAAGCCATGCCATATGAAGCAAGAGGAGAAGAGAGAAATTGGCAACCTAAACTTAATATGTCGACGGGATAATCCCTACCTCAATCCTGGAATAATCAACTACTCAAGTTAATTACAAATGATTCAGAAATCTCAAATGTCTAAGTGAAGAATTCAATTATACTAGTATGACACCACATTTAGATCCTTACCCAAATCATTTATAAGTTAATCCATAAATCTTCCTTACGAAGATTTGTTAACTCTACAAGTATCTGTCAAAACAATAATTGATCATATGCTTATGTTGACCGACTAGGTTAAGTGCACCAAATAACTCTAGTAACCAAGAATACACAGAAGATTCATACAAGATTAATCGTGCACGTAAGTGAATAATCTCACTATGACCCAGTACATAAACACACTCTTATCTGGCAGATTCCTCTAGAACCCACATATGTTACTCACGTATCTCACTGAGATCTTGTAACTCATCTAGAAAAGATTTTCTATTTCTCATGAGTAAATAACATATTTGAAAAATCTCTGAGTCTAATAACATTCACTCTTAGCAATTTTTCAATCCAACTTACCTCTAATTATGTAATTTCTTCCACTCAATCAACCCCTCACTAATCCTAGTACTAAAACTAAGATTAGGTTGATCCAATACAGAACTCTCAAACTTAAATTCTGATCAAACTTACTTCTATTCTAATCAAAATGGAATTAGTAACCTTTGACCTTTCATTGTACTACTTATAGTTCAGACCAAATCTCATTTTTATACCATATCTGGTTCTCTTCTGAAATCTATGCAACCAACAGATCCTTAGATAGAATATTATCCCATCACTTCACCCCTCCTTTTAAGGAAATTATCAATTTCCACAAAAGTTAACTAGAAAGATGACATATGAAAATATCTATATCCAAGAAAAGTCAGTAATAAGTGTTTCCACTAAAGGATTCACTCTATTACAAATAGGAATTTTTTTTTAAATATTTTTAACCCGAGTGATAGATGATGGGGCAAGGGAGTGCGAAGAATGCGAATGAAGAAGAGAGAAAAAATATTGCGGAACAGCTCTCCTGTTACAATCAGCTGCTAGATGCAAAAACAGTTTGTGGAAAAAGTGGATCTTGAATGGATCCAAACTCCCAAAATACTTGGCTAAGATCTTTGCACAACAAACTACAAAAGCTAGAAATGGCAAAGCATCCTAATGCTACCTTGGATACACATGAACTTGACAAAGCATTCAAGAGACAAAAGAAACTAATGAAAGATACTGATGGCAGCCAAAAATAACAGTAAACAGGCCATGGAACAGTAGCCTACCACTT
The DNA here is from genome assembly GCA_029204225.1 of Diphasiastrum complanatum. NCBI lineage: Eukaryota > Viridiplantae > Streptophyta > Lycopodiopsida > Lycopodiales > Lycopodiaceae > Diphasiastrum > Diphasiastrum complanatum. The sequence goes on along the minus strand of CM055110.1, from coordinate 33,531,437 downwards.
TTGGATAGCACCTAAGATCATACACAAGAGCTTAAAGACAATACACAAAGCAATGCTCACAATGGAGGAAGAAACTGTGACAATGATCTATTGATCTCTCTCAACAATACAATAAGTTTCTCCAACCTGTTCTCCATGAATTTCAGCCTAATATAAGTGAGAAAGATGACTCTCTCTCCTCTCTCTAGAACTTAGGACCCAATTTTAGGGCACTAGTAGCCTAAAATAGCCAATTTTGGCCTATATGTCCAAATAACATGATTTGGTGTCATTTCTAAGGTCCTAAAGTTTGAGACTTCTTCAATATGAAATATATACTAAAATAAAAGTATCTAGGCCTCTTTTACATGTGTGAAAGGTTAGATCTAAAACTATGTACAAAAATTACTAATTTAAGCCTCAAACTAGCTAGGAAATGTTGACAATTTTCACACTCCCTCTTCAACTTAACTTGCTACTTTTACAACACTACTTTGCTCCAACCTAAGAATGATCTCCATCATGATAATAGATCTCTTCTCAAGTGTTCTAATATGTACATTATGAAGTACAACATAATTGATATAGATAATAGTGTCCATATAGGATGCTTCACTATTTCTTACATCAATTTTACATAGAATGGTGAACAAGATACATGTAAAAGAACATAGAATCATAATGAAAGGATTTCTCCATGTATCCACCTTTGAATTCTCTGTAAAACAGTAGCAAACAAGTTGTAAGTGAAAGTAACCAACAAGTATTTGCATGCCTCATCCACATTCCACTATGCCCATAGTGAATGCACCATGTGAGTAGATGAATGCCAAAATGATGTGTTCTCTGCTCCATTTGAATGAGCAAAATCTGAACTTGAAATACTTGAAGTGTCTCCACAAGATTTGCATACAACCCTTGATCCTACATTGTCAACAATTTGCCAATTTTGCTTGCTACCTTCATTACTTTGCTTCTTATGACATTCATTTGAAAAATGACCTTTTATCCCACATTAAAAGCACTTGAACTTTGATTTATTTTTCTTTCTAAAAGAAGTAGAAGAGGAGGAGGAAGAGGGATCATCATGATCCGAGTTACCACCTTTGGACCATTTCCCTTTGCCTTTACCTTTGGCTTTGACTTTGCCTTTTGTGAAGAAAGCCTCTTCACCTCCACCTTGCAAGGATGGACCATCAAGCTTTGATTGCAACCTATGTTCTTCAGCCAATAAAATTTCTTGCAAGTCAACCACACTTGGCAAGACACTTTGAATGGCAAAACTTTTCACAAGGTTAGCATGTTCATCTAGCAAACCATTCAACATAACCTAGACTATTTCACCATCCTTTATGCTTTCATCAATGCATGCTAGATCATCACTTCAGGACTTAACCCTCAAGACAAATGCATGAGCACTTTCTCCCTCTCTTTGTCTACTAGAAAATATTTGTCTCCTTAGGGTCAATACCCTAGATGTGGACTTTGATTCAAAGAGTTTCTTCAAGGCATTCAATGTCTATCTTGAACTTGGCTGGTTTCCAAGCATAGAAAGGAAGATTGAAACACATGTAACACTTTGCACACACTAAGAATGGATTACAAACTCAAACCAGCTTGAACACACTCTTGCTTAAGCTCTCAAACTTTTCAGCAAGTGACCAAATCAAGTTATTATGTGAAGAGTTACTTGCATTCTTAGAAAATACACAAGACTAGGCTGCCAAGAATACCTAGAATTGAACAAACTTGATCAACATATGATCAACACACTAAGATATTGATTCAACTTGTAGAACCACATGTGAACCACACTTCTAAAAGTTTATAAACTTCAACAAATGATGAATACAAGCTTTAGAGGTGAATGAAAGAGCACACTTAGTGAATCACAAGACCAGCTTCACTAGCTTGTAAAATCTTGGTGTTTAGATGTAGATCTAAGATCACTTCACATGAGAATGTTCCTCAACATGTTAAGAACCTGAAAACACATTTGCATAATGGTTAAAACCTTCCAGCAAATTCTCCAATCAAATTACATAAGGAGAGCTACTTACATGCTCAACAAGGTACACCAAAATTTATGCAAAAGATTGTTGACAATTTGTTCACCCAAAAGGACATTGTTAGTATTGAATATGCACAAGCCTCACAATCAACAAATGAATAGGTGTTATGATCTGATCCAAAATAGCTTCTTCTCAGCCTCTGATCTTCAATAGACCTGAAATATACTTTTGTTCAACTCAACAAACAAAGGTTAGTAAGATTTGATCAGCAATGCACGCATAATCATGCTAGAACTTGATCAAACATCCAAATATCACCATAAATGGAAACCTGACTAAAGTAACAGCCAACTAGCTTTGATACCATGTGAAAAAAGTGGATCTTGAATGGATCCAAACTCCCAAAATACTTGGCTAAGATCTTTGCACAACAAGCTACAAAAGCTAGAAATGGCAAAGCATCCTAATGCTACCTTTCATACACATGAACTTGACAAAGCATTCAAAGACAAAAGAAACTAATGAAAGATACTGATGGTAGCCAAAAATAACAGCAAACAAGTCATGTAACAACAGCCTACCACTTTTGGATAGCACCTAAGATCATACACAAGAGCTTGAAGAGAATACACAAAGCAATGCTCACAATGGAGGAAGAAACTGTGACAATGATCTATTGATCTCTCTCAACAATACAATAAGTTTCTCCAACCTGTTATCCATGAATTTTAGCCTAATATAGGTGAGAGAGATGACTCTCTCTCCTCTCTCTAGAACTTAGGACCCAATTTTAGGGCACGAGTAGCCTAAAATAGTCAATTTTGGGCTATATGTCCAAATAACATGATTTTGGTGTCATTTCAAAGGTCCTAAAGTTTGAGACTTCTTCAATATGAAATGTATACTGAAATAAAAATATCTAGGCCTCTTTTACATGTGTGAAAGTTAGATCCAAAACTATATACAAAAATTGCCAATTTAGGCCTCAAACTAGCTAGGAAATGTTGACAATTTTCACGCAGTCTAATAGAAAGCTTAAGGTCACGGCTGATGCCTTGGTATCTTTGTCAGGTTAAGCATATTGAAGAACTTCTGATGCTTGATCTTGGGAAGCGCTTTAGTGAAGATGTTTGCGACCATTTCTGTTGTGGAGCAATATTGAAGGATCACTTGCCCTGAGAAAACTTTCTCCTGAATGAAATGATACTGGATTTCTATGTGCTTGGATTTGCCATGAAATCTGGGATTCAATGACAGTGAAATAAAGCTCAAGTTATCACACAGAATGGTGGTAGCATTGAACTGAGTGTGATGTAAGTCGTGTAGTAACAACCTGATTCATACAGCTTCTTTTGAAGCTTGACATGCTAAAATGTACTCTACCTCGGTCGAAGAAAGTGCAACTGATTTCTCCTTCCTTAAGTTCCACGAAATTGGTCCCCCTGCCAGATAGAAACAAAACCCGGAGATAGATTTTCTGGTAGAGACTGTTCCTCCCCAATCCGAGTCAGAGTAGCCTCGCAGGATGAGTGGGTCGATAGCATTTCCATTATAGCATAAAATGTGATCTAAACTTCCCTGAATATATCTCATCACTCTCTTTAATGCTTTCCAATGAGAGATCCTAGGATTAGACATGAATTGACTTAACGTGCTAACAGTGTACGCTCAATCTGGTCTACTCTATCCCAAGAAAACTGTATATGCATTGCACATAATTTCAACTGATGAACCCAAATGATTTACTAATTATGCGTCTTACAAGCAATATAAATCAAAACCATCAGTTTCTGGTGAATTCACATCACACTGATCGTTTTACCAATTAACGTCATCTTGGAGTAATCAAGTACTTAAGTTAATTGCCAATGATTCAAAAATCTCAAATGTCTAGGTGAAGAACTAGTATAACACCACATTTAGATCCTTACGCAAATCATTTATAAGTTAATCCATAAATCTTCCATACAAAGATTTGTTAACTCTGCAAGTATCTGTCAAAACAATAATTGATCATATGCTTATGTTCACCAGATAACCTTAGTAACTAGGATTACACAGTTGATTCATACAAGATTAATCATGCACATATGAGAATAATCTCACTATGACCCAGTACATAATCACATTCTTTCCTAGCAGATTCCTTCAGAACCCACATAAGTTACTCACATATCTCACTGAAATCTTGTAACTCAGCTACAAAATATATTCTATTTCTCATGAGTAAATAACATATCCAGAAAATCTATGAGGCGAATAAAATTCACTCTCAGTAGTTTTCCAATCCAATTTTTTTTAATAGCATAATTTCTTCCACCCCTCTCTGATCCTAGTACTAAAACTAAGATTAGGTTGTTCCAATACAAAACTCTTAGACTTAAATTTTGATCAAACTTACTTCTATTCCAATCAAAATTCTAGTCATTTCATATTGTTTGACGATTTTAATCAAATTTAATGAGTATCTTGCACAAACGTTCACTTGACTGATAACTAACTTCAAATTTTTACCAAATTGAAATTCAACAAAACAGAAAAAAAATTCAAATTTTAACTTTCAATCTAGGAGTTCCCAACTCCAAAAGTGAAAAGAATGACAGTATAGTAACCCTGTCGGCAATTTTATTGCGGTTCCTTCTGTCAATTTTAACTTATTTATCACTGAAAAATAATTTAGACTTAGTGAAAACACTGTGATCAATTCTGACTGATAAACTCAGTTTAATCAATTCACTAATCTAAACTAATTCCATAGACAACGAAAAAAATGACCGAATTTTGATTCTTTTTTAGAAACTCAATTTTTGCTTTATTTTATGTAATTCAAAAATTCTGACGAAAATACTGTTAGTAAAAAAGGCAATCAAAATCGAAAAAATTGAAACATTGTCTGATTTCTAATGTTACTAACCCAATGTCAAACGGGCATGCAATGCACACTACATCAGTCACAAACGTCATTATGGAATTTTTTACATAAACTTCAATTTTACAGAATTTGTCAACCATTAACACTGAGTTGTGACCCAACTGTCAGAGCACATGCGTATGACCACTCAAATCAATTGTAAATATCCCATGCATGTCAGATTCACTGAGAATCAGCATGCAACTAATCCATGCAAGCACAATACTACAAATTAAGAAAATGACTGGCATGCAATCAGAACAATTCCAAATTTTCCAATTTTACTCACAAAACTGCAAAATTTCAAATGATCATAACCTTGGCTACAGGACACCAAATTGGGTGTTGTAAAGCTCAGTACAGAGGGAGATCAAGTGAACAAGATGCTTGCTACATCAGCCTTCCACCTAGGCTTCACACATGCGAGATCAAAGTGTCATAAAATCTGTAGTAGGGCACATTTCCACAAGACAAAATCACTCAAAAACGTGCAAACACCCATCCTAGCCCAAAATCAATGCTACCAACAGTCTTAAAAATCAATTAGACTTCCATGAAGCATTCATACTGATCCTAAAATGTAGTATAGGCTGAGAACGAAGATTTCTTGATTTGTAGAAGTCAAAATAACTTCAAACTTGATGGAGATGGTGCATAAGCCACCGGCCATCGTTTACAGGTCTGATAGCTTGTTGGGAAGGTAATGCTAATCATGCTGTAAATAATTCCAAAATGATCTCCTTATGGATTTGGAGAGATCCATCCCTCAAAAATCACCAAAAATGGTCATTTTTTGAACTTTTTTTACTTCCTACAAGTTCAATTGCTAGAATTCTTGGTTCTAGCTTCGAGAAATCATTGGAAAGAACCGGCATGCATCATTAATTTCATCATTAATGAATCCTAAAATGAAAGTACACTTGCTGAAAAATTCAGATCTACCAAAAATTTGATCTACACAAGAAAAAACTCCAAAAAGACATCACAAATTGGCCTTCAAGGACAATTATCCATAAAACCACAAAGAATCCAAAGAGTAATGGATCTTAGCAACATGCACATTGAAACCGGGATAGTACACCCACTTGCACCCCTGCTATCCACCTTGGAAGAGAATTTCCAATTTCGACGAAAGGTAGCTCTTCTCCATGTTCTCCAATCTTTGTAAGCCTTGCTCTAATACCAATATAAGGAAAGCTCCCTAAGATCCTGCTTACAAGACAAAACACAATGGAAAACACACTATGGAGCAACCACCCAACCAAGTAAAAGCAACCAATCAACTCTAGAAGCTTCACCCCCAAGCCAAGGAATAAGAAGCATGAAGGTAGATTGAAACCCTGGCAATGAATCAATGACCACGATGAGGAGTAGGGTGAGTTGGCCTCAATATATAGAGCCAAAAGCAACCTGGGCACATAGCCATGCATAGCCCTAAGTTTCCTATACATAGATTCACCTAGAATAGAGTCCTAAGCATGGACCAACTATTCATAGAATTGCTATTGATAACTCTACACATGCATACACTATCTCATACCTTGTCTAAACTCCATTTAGTGTATTTTGGGCCTCACAAGGATAGTAGTTACTTTCAGGTCACATCCAGTATGACATGGCATAACTAATAACTTGATTTACTGGTGTACCGTGTATCCAAGACTAGGAGTATATTGAATCCTACTTATTGGCCATGGACATAACAATAGGAGTCTGGATCGCACTCATCCTCTGCCAAACTACTGACCACTACTACCGTTCTACAATCACCATCTCTGGTGCCAAGTGATCATAACGTTTCAACTCCTTTTCTTCTATTGCCATTGTAGAGAAAATCTAATCCATGGCTGTAGACATGCAGCACACAACTCTTCCATAGCATTCAACTAAAAGAATAGTGCTTTCCAAACATCAACGAGTCACGGTTCCTCCAAGAAACCTCGTTGGTTTGATCATGCTTTGTGTTTATAGTTATCAGGTCTCCAGCAGCTTCATGGACTCTTAAAACAACCGAGAGACTAAACCTCAGACAACATAGTTATCTAGGAATAGTTTCACTATCAACTGTCTCTTTCAAGCAATCGAACACAACTGATTGAGGCAAAAAAATAGGTGAGTTGTCAGAAATCTAGTTTTATGGGAGTTGAAAGATACCCAAATGGTGGATAGTGGAAGAGCAACAAATAGGGTTACATCCTCTTACAATCTCTACTCTTGCACAAACTCTAATGCTTCCTCCTGTAAATTTTTAGGTTTACAGAAACAAAGAGGAGATTGTGATCTTGTAGGAAACAGCAGTCCCAAGGAGGGGGTTGGTCTCTACTTACATTCATAGCTTAAATTTTCTCTACTTGAAGTATAAGCAACTACAATCTTCACCTTATGTTCCTAACATGTAGATTTACAAGAGGATTTGGAACAAAATTTGTTCACTAATTCTCAGCATGTTATAACTGGAATCATGCACTTATGTTCCCAACCGTCCATACAACCTGGACATATTGATTTACAATCAATTATATATGAACTTGAACAAAACAAGCAGATTCAGAACATTGTGGACTGGTACATGTTATTTACAACTTTAGCTGAGCGAAATCCAGCAATGAAATAAGTAACTAAATCAGCCATTGTAGAGCACTCAACACCATTTGAAAGCTTCCCCAAGAAATCATGAAATTGCATCTAGATTCCTACAAATTTGTAGCATCTTTTACCCAAAAACCCATGTAGAAGTGCACTCTACCATAATTTCAAAAAGTATGCTACTTATCCAGAATTTGTGAATCCAACTGGTGGTATGGGACATCAGTATTTTTTAAAAGAGAATTCTAAGACTGTAAAGATCTTATTATCAGTGGTGAAGTTGAGTACCTATTTGCAATATGGAAAAAGAATACCATTGATTAAATGTTGGAGTATTTTGTGAAATTTTGAGGTTTAATCCAGATCCCAATGAGGTATCTCTTAATTTACAAAATCAAAAAACCCTTGAATCTATTTATCACTTTCTTAATCAATCTTTTACTTAGTAATTTCTTGAATATTAGACGTTAGACTGGTTATTCCAACATGAAGTTAGTCTTTTGAAAGACTATTATATCCTATGAATTATTACTTCTATGAATGGACTTGGAATTCGGAAAAAATCTAAGGTGATCGTGTTTCAATTTCTGAAACCCAGGATATCTCTTCTGCACAAATGAATTTCAAAGGAATGATAGTTCCTGTCACTCAGGTTGAAAATATTTGAAGGAAAAGTTCTGTATGTAATAGAGTGAATTCTTTTTTGAGAAAGGCACTTATTACTGACTTTTCATGGATTTAGATATTTTCATATACATCTTTCCAGTTAACTTTTATAGAAGTTGTTAATTTCTTTAAAAGGAGGGGTGAAGTGATGGAATGAAATTCTATCTATGAATCTGTTGGTTGCATAATTTTCAAAAGAGATCTAGTTGTAGTATACAAATGCGATTTTCTAGAAGTAATTTTGGATAAATCCAGCGTATGATACCAAGTTGAAACTTTTCGAAAAAGAGAAATTCTCTAGGGATTGTTTGAAACAATCTGGAACTAGAACTGGTTTGAAATTTGAATAATTATCTATAAGTAGTACTGAGAAAGGTCAAAAGTTACCAATTCCATTTTGATTGGAATAGGAGTAAGTTTGATCATAGAATGTATATATTAGATAAAACTAGAATATGTTATTTGTCTCAAAGATTTTCCGAATATGTTATTTACTCATGACAAATAGAAATTCTTTGGTAGATGAGTTACAAGATTCTCAGTGAGATATGAGAGTAACATATGTGGATTTTTGAAAATCTACCAAATAAGGACATATGTGTATGTATAGGGTCATAGTGAGATTATTCTCATATATGCACGATTAATCTTATATGGATCTACTATGTTATTACAAATGAAGTCAAGAAGTCCTCCTAATCCAAAGGTAGTGCCTCCAAAGGTCCTCCAAGTAACCTGCAAGCTCCAAGATGCTCCCCAACTCCAAGCTAGGATGCCTCCACCTACAAGTAAGGATCTTCAGGCCTCCATGGATCTCTCCTCCACCTATGTCCTTAATCTTAATCACAAAGGTAGATAACAAATGGCCTCAAGTATTCACCACCCAACCAAGCTAGCTAGCACATGCAATCCTGCAATTTGGCTAATCTACCACCCCCTTGCTAACGAGTAACTAAATACCACCACAAACCCTAGCATACTCAAGATCCAAACCCTACTTATGTCTCATACCATAAGCAAGATCCAAATCCTAAGCATACTACACACAAGAAAACACTCTATACACTAGTAGCCACACTAGAGCATAAGCATAACAAACAAAAGAGGTCTCTCCTCCTCCCTATGGACACCCTCCTCCCCTCATATAGATGACAAATGGCACCCTCCAATACACTATGGAGTTTTATGCACAACCAATGAGAAAGAGAGAGGCCTAGGGCAGTTAAGGACCTTCATAGGCTTATGGAGGTCAAGAGACTTCTTTCATAACCTATGACTCTTTGAATGCCTTTCTTGTGGGAGTTGGAAATTCAATGGACACCTTGGAAGTGTGCCCTCCTACTAGGTCCCATTGCCCAAGTTGTGCTTACATACTTTGGTCCAAGACCAATAAAGTGATATGGTTCAATGTTGAGGCCCAAGGTTTAGAAAAATAGCCAAAACACCCATGGTAATGACTTTCTAATACCTCACTCAGTTCCATACCTGCAATCAAGGCATAGACACCTACCTACCCTTATCCAAGGACACCAATACCTTAATCTAAAGGCACATATCCTTAATCCTAAGGGTACCCCTTATCCAAGGGTAACTTGATTCCATACCTCCGACCAAGGTATAGTCACTTGTCTGCCCTTATCCAAAGGCACCTATCCTTAATCCTAAGGGTACCCCTTATCGTAACTTGCCATTTAGCCTCCAACACTAAATGGACATATAGGGGTCACTAAAGCACTGCTGGTTACATAGGTATGTAGCATTTCTTCCCTCAAACTTGAATCTTTCCTTGTAGGAAAAACTTTGAAAAATTCTTCGAGAGATCAACCTCCTTTTCTCAGGTATTCTCTTTTTTTTATTTGCCCCTCCACCTAACTAAAAATTCCTGAAGCACTCTATTCCTTAAAGTTTTCTACTGGCTATTAACAAACGCCTCGGGTTCAGGTGGTCCACTCGCGGACTCATCACGAAGAAGCTCCACTAGATCTTCCACAGGGACCACAGTTTTTCCAACCCCCAACGATGGTGTTAACTTACTAATGTGGAAAACATGATGAATTCCAATGTTAGCTAGAAGGTCTAGTTTGTATGCAACCTTGTTTCTCACTTCGATAACCTTAAAAGGACCACAATACCTAGGCATCAACTTTGCACACTTAATAGTTTTCAAGCCCCTAGAGTGACTAGGGACCCTCAAAAACACCCAGTTGTTGACCAAGAATACCTTGTGCTTCCGAGATAGATCAACATAGTGCCTTGCCCTGTCCTAGGCACATCTTATGCTATCTTTAGCCAGTTGTAAATTTTCTTGCATATCCGCAAGGAAATTAGCTACGACTTGCACTCTAAGGTTTTTCATGCCAACACAAATTGGTGATCGAGGTTGATAACCATACATAAGCATGAAAGGGCTAAATCCGATCGCTGAATGTTTTGCACTATTATATACAAAAAAGATGTTAGGTTTGAATGTGGTTTTCGATATAATGTCATGATACATATATGTAATAATAGGCTGGTATTAAATATAGTGTATAAAATTTCTACAGTTTCAGTATTATGCATTGTGTATTTTTGAAGTGTTTGATTTTTTTTATATGTTATAGTTGTTCCTATGAATTTGTAATTGTTCAATGTACAAAAAAAGGAGAAAAATATGGGTGCTTGTACATGTTTTTTGTTTCATGCAGACATAATATATGTGATGACATTAGGTTTGGATCGGCACAAATATCAAGAATGTGATTTTGTAAGGATCGAGTATTCAATGAGTAGACAATAAGATACGCGTTACAATGAATCCGGGTGTCAGATATAGACAGGTACCATTTTGCCGAGGTAGAAAGTCGGTCGTTCTCAATTTAAACTTTTTTATCTAGTTTGAAATTATTTGTTTGTAAAGGTAAAACGGAATGTAGGTTGTCTATGTTCCATACACGTGTCAATGATGTATATGCCAAACCATGTTGTCGAATACCGTTCGGATTAAAAATCAATGTGTTCATAGTTAGTCCTTGTGCACGATGTATTGTACGTGCAACTGTAACACAGATTGGAAACTGTTTTCTAGTTACTATATTTAAAGCCGAGTTTCCAGTTTGAAATTCTTTTACTATTTTGTGAACTGAAGTCCAAGTTTTGTTTATATCGTAAAATTCATATATATGAGAATGTTCATACTTTGCTTTTATGTCTATTGTTATATTAAAAAATTCAATCCATATAATGTCGATTGCTTGAATTGTTGTTTTTGTTCTGGACCAATAACCAAAACTTCAAATGTACCTCAGGATCAACACATGCATAGTGGAGTGACCACTCTCCTGTTTATTACATATTCCAAGCGAATTAATATAAATTTATAATGACAATTAGCATGTTTACGTGTTTAGACTATTTTTATTATCAAACAATGTACACATATTATAATGACCATATTATTATTATTATAAACAAAAACACACACAATTACTATTATACTATCGTTACAAATTTAAGAATCATACATTAGATTTTATTTTTTTAGTGGCTATTTCCTGGTGTAGATTGTTAGATTTTTTATGCTTGAGCATCCTGAAAACAGCAGAAGGTTGACGACATATTTCAGACCTTTGCATTTTTCCAAAACTTCATTTTTCCTTTAAAACATTTTTGTTTTAAGGCACTGTCACCTTTTTTGTCTTTTTCACACCTTAGGTATTTTTGTGTCTTAACGTTCGCACTTTTGCAAAAAAGACATCACAATGACCAAATTCCATTCGGACTAAAAAAAAAAAACACATGCAATAAATTATTGCTTGCTTACACATGCAATATATCAGTGAACAAGTTCCTTGACACATCATGAAAAACGTTTTTATATCTATTACATTCAAAATGTTAAAGTAAATAAGTAGTTTTTTTTTTCCCTAACAACTTGTTAGACGAAAAACTAAAGTTCCCCCACATATACATACATGTAACTCCACTTGAAACACAACAAAAGTGACAAATACAACCTATACTATCTTTATTTATACAAAGAAACTTTATTTTAGTAATGATCAATAAATTTTATAAAAAATATACATGTACATTGTACTCACTATATTTCATAAAACAAATCTATTTAAAATATGTTTTAACCAAGGCAAGGCAAGGCATAAAATAGGTATAAAATCGCATCGCAAAGATAGAGGAACGCGACCGCGCACAGATTTTCAATTTTTAGGGTTTTTTATAGTTCTGGATGAAAAATAGCGATAATGTGAGGTTTTTGAGAGAGAGCAAGCAATCACAATATATAAAAGAAGAAGAAGAAGAAGAAGAAGCAGTGGAAACTTGGCTTGCTTGCTGCTGCTGCACGTCCTATTCATAGGGAGCTTAGAGAGGAGGGGAATGGCGAATCAGTTGCGATGCCAAAGAATCGGCTGTGACGCCTTCTTTTCGCTGGAGGACAATCCCGATGATGCGTGTTGCTACCATCCTGGGGTATGTCTTCTTTCCATATGATCATCCATCCCTGGCTAGGGTTTCTTGCATCTTTTGTTGAGCTGATTGTAAGCATATTGCGATCCTTTTAAGATTATGTGTGACCAGCACGCTTTCACTGGGGACTTCAGCAGTTAGGATTTTTCCTGGTTTAAAGAACTTTGAGTGGGAGTCCAGAGGGGGAGCCTTTCTTTGCAAGGACGTAATCCTTGTGACATGTCGCTTGGTTTTCTTATATTACTGTGTCAAGTAGCTCACAGATTCCAATAAGTGGTGAGATGTTTGGACTTCCTTTCATCTCCTTGAGGTCAGAAGTCAGATTCCACTCCCAGTTTTTAGTATCTGGTGAAATTTTGAATGAAGCTCAGTAAGATCATCTGTTTCAAAAAAGAATTAATTAAATTTTCTGTTTTTCCCTGTTTTGATATGAATTTAAGCATAAACTACTTAGTGCAGACCATTCATCATCCCCAAGTAGAGCTCAAAAAACGTTTTGTTCACTTTGCGAGGTATACTGTTCTTTGTTCCCAGAAAGTTTGGATTGTTCTCTGGAAGTTGAGTTGAGCTCTTGCCAAAAAATTAAAAAAAGAGTTAAAACCACCAAATATTTTTTAAAATTTTAACAAATGTAAAAAAGGGGGGAGATTTTGTAGCTTCAAGAAAACAGTTGATGTATTAGATTTGATACTTGAATACGAAACAGATTTGAAAGCTAAAGATATGTGCTAATCAGGTTGCTTTACATTCTTTTTGATGATTTCATAGAACCCGGAACCGTGGGAGGAACCGTACCACGGTTCCTTGAACCGTGGTATGGTTCCTCTAATTAATTAATTATTTAATTTAGTAAATTAACTCATTACCAAATTCACAGATTTCACAGATGATTTCATATTGTTCACAGATGATTTCATACTGTTCACAGATGATACAACATGATGGACAGATGATTTCACAGATGGTTTCACAGAATTCACAGATGATTTCACAGATGATTGACAGATTTCACAGATTTTTTTGGCCTTTTTTTTTTGCATATTTTTGGGGTGGAAACAAAAAAAAAAAAATCAATTAATTCATTAATCTTTACGGTTCACCACGGTTCTGGGCAAAATTTTTTAAGAACCGTACGGTTCTCAGAACCGTGGTGAACCGCTACATTAATTCTATGGATGATTTACATTTTTTTAAGGTAATTTTGTCTCGACCAAGAGTTGGGTCCAAATTGTGCATTTTATTTTGACTTTTCCATTCTCAAATCAAAATTTAATGCAAATACTAATTAGTGACATGGATATATTTTCATCCTAGGACACAATGTGGTCCTCTATAAGGAAATCCCACAAAAATAGTTTAATCAAATAGTAGAAAGAATGGGGTAAAAAATAGCTTTGAATGTGAATTGATCCCAATTCACAATGATATATATATCAGACATGAGGGTCCGGGCCGGACGCGAACAATCTGCGTCCGGTGTCCGGACCCGGACGCAGGGTCGGACGCGTCCATTTTTTTTTAACCTTCAATCACTAAAAAAATTTAAAAAAAATTCAAAAAAACAAAAAATCGGACGAGTCCAGTCTGGACCCGGACGCACCCCTGGCGCGTCCGTGTCCGGACGCGGACGCGGACGTGCGTCCGCGTCCACCATCCGCTTCCTTAGATATATATATATATCATACATGCATAGGGCGTTCCATAATGTGTTCCGGATTTAGGGCCCGTAATGCCACCCTGGAAGGCCCTTTTTTTTTTTGGCAATATGGTATTCAAATTGTAACCAAAAGTGATGGGGGATCTGATGGTTGTTTTTCAATTGTGCACACTGTACAATTGGCAATAAAATTCTTGGAAAGCTAGTGAAATTGCTGGAGTTCAGGAGAGCCAATTTGGGTACCAATAGAAAGGTTTACGGTGCCATCATGGGTATCAATAGAAGGGTTTTTCCAAGAGCAATTGATGTCTATCGATATTGCTCAAAGTTAACAGGACACATCTAGCTTTGCTTGTTCTTCCTCCTATACCAACGGTACTCCAAAAACTCCATGAAACAAAACTAGGGCAGAGCAAGAGCTCTTAAGTAGTTGTTGCTGCATATTTTACAAATCATCTAGCTTTGCTTGTTCTTCCTCCTCTACCAACAACTTGCAAGATTCAAATTTCATGCTTTCTCAAGCTGTCAATGCCAGGCTCAAAGACAAATGTCAGGCCAACATATGTCAAATGAACTATCCCCCAAGTTGCCGACCCACAACTTGCAGGATTCAAATTTTATGCTTTCTTAGGCTGTCAATGCCAGGTTCAAAGACGAGTGTCAGGCCAAGGCATTTGATTATGATCCAAAAACATAACACATGGAGACCTGCACAGATTTTGGAAAAGACATACTTGGTGAAAGTTTGTGGATTTTTTTTGTGGCTGCTATCACGTGTGGAAATCAAGCTCGAGTATAAGGTGTTCCAGGTAGTAGAATAGAGTACTAGCTATGGATGTAACAGTGGAAAATGATGATTCTATTTCTTGTGGGGTCTTGTAACCATTAGAAAGATGGGGCAGCTTCCTCTCTGAGGAGTCAGGACACACTGCTCTCTTCCTTTCTTTTTATCAAGATTAAGACCATGCATGTAGGTAATGGAATTTGGAGAAAAAAATCCTTCTCAAACCTATCATTAATGTGCGTTGTGATCTAAAAATCAAGTACCGAACTGTTGAAATAACATGTTGTACAAGTTTATGTGCTTGTCTCCCATCTAGATGGAATCTAAAACTGAAGGACTGAACCTAACATAAAACTTTAGCATGCCCATTGCCTCTTGTATCTATGAGCTTAAGGTGTAGTATCTTGCCTCTCATTAACACATGCCAACTTCGTATCTCATGAATTAATATTAGATCAATACGTTGATATTTCTAGGGATTTAAACTACTCAGATCTCTTATCTATGTGTCTTCGTATCTCATAATTCATTTACCTGCCCTTGGCTCTCTATACTAACTATAAGAGAGATGAGAGTCGGGACTGAAATTGTAAAGGCTCACAGAGGACTAACTTGACATGGTACCTACTATCTTCTGAATAGGATACAGTTTGCCATAGTCTAGACTCAATAACCAACCATATTAGAAATCCTTGCTCAGTTCCAAGTCTGGGAGTTTGCACCAGTATCCACAATCCATCCACTAGACGGTAACTGTGGCATCGAAATCACTGGAGGCAATTGAGTAGTCATCTTATTGCGTTTCTGTGATTTTCAACACATATCATTAAAAAGCTTCCTAGATAATGTTTTAAGACAAGTTCTGAGCTGGTTGTAGAATCATGACAGGTCTATTAGGATGTTATGGCAATCTGTAACAAATGCCTGTTCATTTTGCCCTGGTGTACAAGTAGTAGTAGAAATCACTGGAGGCAATTAAGTAGTTTTATTACTCACAGTTTGTCCTTGGGAGACTTGGATTCTCATCAGATTGACACTTTTTCACTGGGGATCTTAATATCTCTTATCTTTCAAAAATATTGCAATTACCTGTTGTAACATAGATAAGTGACAAGAAAGGTAAGGGTACATTATTATGGAGCGAAGTGATTTTTTTGAAAAAATTTCTATTTAACAATTATTTTGTTTCCATGATGGGTGGATGCTGTGGATGGGCTACTGAATGCTACTCTATAGCCGGTAATCTGCCTACCTGGTAACTTCTTTAACTAGTTTTTCTGGGTTATTCCCCCACACGCTCCTAGAGCATACAAGTCTGTTGATCAGGGCTGGCTTTTTATCATGACAGATAATCAGGCAATGTTGATTTGAAGACATGGAACTTGAAGTAGGATCAAATTTGTCTGCAAGTCTGTTTTGTGCAGAGACATTCCCAATGGAAATTGCCGTTGTTGGTTCATAAAATTTGCGTTTCTTATTGTTGACGACTCTTTGACATTTCTCTGAAACAATGCAGCCACTGTTTCATGATGGTGGAAAGGAATGGAGTTGCTGTAAGCAGCGCAGCCATGACTTCAGCTTGTTTTTGAGCATTCCAGGGTATTGTTGATGTTCGCTATCTATCATGATGAATCTGTACAGCTTCTGGCAAGATTCTATTGATTTTCTAGCTGTATTACAATGTGTCCTGCAATTATGTTGTTACAGTTGCACCACTGGGAAGCATTCTTCTGAGAAACCACAAACGAGAGCAGCTCCTAGTCCAAACAAGCCCATACCTATTTCTTCAATAGGGAATGCTGCTCTTGATTCAGCCAAAGCAAGCTGTTCAAGATGTCAGCAAGGATTTTTCTGCTCAGACCATGGTAGTTATCTAACTTGTTTTAAGAACGTGTGTTGAAATTCATGTATCTGTTTGGATACTCTGTCATCTGAGATGCTTTTTCTTGCTTGTTAGGATCAAAAGTAGTTTCAGTGCCAGCACTGCCTGCAAAGTCTAGCATGAAGTCAGCTTCAAAACCTGAGAACCTGGAAGCAGAAGTAAAAGCTTCCCCGGCACCCCTTAAAGTGGTTGATCTGGATGCAAAGCAAGTTTGCAAAAACAAGAGCTGTGGGAAGACTTTTACAGAACGGGAAAATCATGAGTCCGCTTGCAGCTATCACCCTGGACCAGCTGTTTTCCATGACAGATCCAGAGGCGTGAGTGCTTTCACTTTTTTTTCCTCCCTATCATTCTTGTGTACTTTTGAACCAAATATTATGTTGCTAACATAGAATGATAGTTTTGCAGTGGCAGTGCTGTGATGTTTATGTGAAGGAGTTTGATGAATTTTTAACCGTACCTCCTTGTACCAAGGGATGGCATAATGCCGGCCCATAGTTGAGCAAGAGAACAAGAGTACAAGAGAACTGTGTAACTGTAAGAGAAATAAAATTGTCAGTTGATATACTGCCCTTTATATATTAGACCCTTTTTTTAAATTAGATTCTTCTGGGAAGTCACAACTGGCACCAATTTTTGACTGGAGACCACATAATTTGTTAGGTTTTTTGATAATCAAGACACATTCAAATCTTCATGTGAACTATTCTGGCGAAAAGCAAGAAGATATTACTCTGGTCGATATTGTCAAAAGAATAGAATTTTAACATATGCTCACTTTAGATGGCATCTATCTCTTGTATACCTCATCTGCTGGAACGTTGATACACATTTGTATGGATGGTGCCTGAAGTTTAATGCATCCATTCAAGTTTGACTAGTTGATCCTAGATTGGACAACCTATCAATAGGATGACAATCACAACACAGCTCTTAAGAAGTTAGTCAATCTTTTTCCATAAAGAATCTACCGGTTTGTTTCCAATCAATATTCATTGTAAGTAGCTGCTAAGACATGGTTATGGTCTGTTTATATTTCGTTTGCCTTCCACTTTGACTTTATTCTCATCCGTTTTTTCAATTGGCAAAAATTAGTGATTTAGGAAAGATTGTTTACATCAAATAATTCCAGAATAGTGTGAACTGACACTTACACGCTAGAGAACTGGCAATATTAATGGTACTAATTCTGGTTACCCTTTGTAAACAGTGTAAGCATTGTACCAAAAGCTTGTACTTCTGTTACACCCTTGGGAATTGGGATCAGCTTCTTGCTATCCAAGACTCGACTCTATGAGAATGTTGCATCATCCTCTGGTATGATACTGATGTCACCAAATCCCCCTTTTCTCTCTGTTTCTCCAATCCAGAGCATATAGACTTGGCTCTTTCACGTTAGAAGTTAGAACATGACAACTAACTACATCTTTACACTCAAACAGAGGTAAATTTTATCCACGCCCAAGTTAGAAATGCTTCAAATTTCTAGCTTAGAGCTATTTTGCTCCATTGCTATTTGCTGGATTGCTTTGGATTCCAACTGTGTACTCAAGAGCCAATTTGCATCAAAGTGCTTTTTCAAGCTCAATATAACCTGTAGTCTGCACACAAAACTGCATTTTCACACTGATCTGCAAAAGAGCAGACCACCTGCCATGAAGTCTAGATTCTTCATTGTTGAAAGTAGCCAGTGGGCACCATGGATGGTACTTACTGCGCTACTTCAAAATTTTTGAGGAATACCTCTCCAAAAACAAGCACACTCAAGGCTGGGACAGCGTCTACAGGCTACACTTGCAATTACATCTCGACAGGATATGAGTCTGGCAAGTCCACGCTGGCTTCGTGAGAAGACGTTGGCAAGTTCAGAATAACAAATGAGTGCTGTGAATCATCAAATCCCAACTCCCCCCTCTGGGGTTGAATCACATACTGGAGGCATTGATGGTGAGTGGTTGCATTGACAAGGCAGGGTCCCTCATCTGAAAATGTAATTTGTAAACTTCATCCCGACAAGTACTTCATATTGCAAGGTTGTAACCTCAGATTCAAAAGTTAATTACGATTGCATTGTATTAGCAGCTCAGAACACAAGTGTTGTCGAATTGTAGCCATGTACAATTATGGGAAATAGTAGCACAATGGGATGCATATCAGAACGCATCACTTGACATACCATAGACGGGTCAAAATCCCCCCTTGATGAGGGAATCTTTATTAATATTACCAAGCATTGCTTTGATCAAGTTCAGTCATTTTATTTCATTCGGCGTGTTTGCTAAATGTCAATATGTTATCATACAATGATCAAAGAGTGCAAGTAGCATAAAATTGCACAATTTTTATGCAAAGTATGTGCTCATATCATTGTAAAATTCTCATAGTAATTATCACTTGTAGCTTCATACCAACAAAGAAAAAAGCTCAACTTATGTAGTACTTCCTTGAGTATTGTGTGTGAGGGAATTCTATGAACTCCATTAGTAGCTCCCTCATGCACAAATCCCAACTAGCCTTCACCATCAAATTTGGCATTGTGCTATTAATCTTCACCATCAAATTGGCTGTGTTAAGCTTTATAGCACAGATTTGGATCTAATACCAACCTTAGGTCCTTACCATGATCTAGCTTATGTACAATCCAATAACAACAATACTAGGCATAACCTCCTACCCATAGAGTAGATCCATACTCCCAATAAGATAAGTTGGTGGCACTAATAGATACATCTCCTATGTTGCTAACCATGGCGTCCCATACCACCATAGCCCATTCTAATTTAAGAATGCCCAACTCAAACTTTAAATGATATTAGGACTCAACCGAATCATATAAGTGATCTAGTGATCCATATAAATTGATGTGTAGTGCCACATTCCCAAATATATTAACTTAAGCCCAAGAGTTACAAACTTGGTATATCTAAGAAGTATATCATTCTTGATGTCTCAATACCAGTGATTCACTAATAGCTCTCTCTCTAAGTATAATCATTGTGTCCATATATACACTTAAGATTAGTAGTTCAGCCAAGTCATGGTCAACATAGACTAATTATAGCTAATTGGCATCAGTCCTTTAGCCTTCACTACGCTCCTCTCAATATAGGACTGGCGGCTAATTAATTTTAGGGGACCCACAACTTTAATAGCAATTTTTTGTTTCATTATCCCCTTGTTGATTCCTACTAGTACTAATAATTGTGAATCTAGTCATTTCAGGTTCCACATTAGATTTCTCATTAAACTTTGCTTAGTCTCCACTAGCTAACATGATCATAGTTGCTCTATCGTTTGATATGGTAGTCGTAACCATATGTGAGAGTTGTGACCTTGCCAATATGCTTCTTCAACAAACTTACATCGAACACAACTTGCATTTTCATCATGATTAGTAGATCCAGTTCATATGCTAGTTTTCCAACGTGTTTTTCCCTTGTAATCACCTTCCTTTGTTGGCTGTTGATCATTGCTTTTATGAAAAATGATCAAGATTTCAAAATTAATAGGTCCTTCAACCTTTTTAACACATATCCCAAGCTTCTTAAACTCATTCTTGTGTCATCTAGATGACCAAATATTGCGTGCCTTTTCCAATGTAAAAATTGAATCAATCTTTTATCCTTTAATTTGCATCAACTTGTAGCTTGATGTGTTTTGGTGATATTTCTCTCCTTTGGACAACTAAGGCTCTTGAATACTTGACCTTCTAGTCATTGTGGTACTTCTTTCAAAGGGCAATTTCATTGCATAAGCAAACATTTGGGCATCTTCCTCTACCTCACACTTGCTTTTCATTATGCTATTTTCATCTTTCAAATCATAAGTTGAATTGCTATATGGGTTTTATTGCTCTTATATACAAATTTATTCTCATCAATTTTAGCAATCCAAATCTCTCAGCAAGTTCCAAAACGTCCAGTACTCACTTTTAGTCTTGTTTGATCTCCTAGAGTTTGTTAGTAGGTAATAACACAAACATTTTGTAAGATAGATTAATTGTCGATAGCAATATTAACTTTTTATGCATTTTCCTAAGTTGTGCCTCCTAGACTATGGCACCTCAAGATACTTCAAGATAACCCTAACTCGGAAGATATTCAATGTAATTGCAATTCCATAGTAGTAGTCCTAAATAAAATTTTAAACTGATAGAGATTCAAAGAAATTTGACATAACGTTGATCCACCTAAGAGCATATGAATTTTTGGGTATAAGTGCAAATTCTTATTTATCATCAGAAAAGCATTTCGATAAGTGAACATCTAGATGTACCCTATTTCACAACCATATCAAATCAAACAAGATCAAGAAATATTACATGAATGAGTGCACAAGATTGTAGGTGTTCTGTTCAAGTCTATGACTATGAAGAAGGGAAAAACAGATAATCAATCAAATAACATGTTTATTGGTATTCACAGTTAAATTTTGCTATACAACAAACGAAAAGTAGGGAACAAGATTAATCGGTCAAGAGATTCAAAACTTCAATGTGTAATTAAAAAACAATATTTGGTGACTAGCGGCTTTTGAGTAAAATTTTTCTATAAAATATTATGAATCATACTTTTTTTTTTTCATGTATAATTTGTAAGTAAAATTAAACTTGTAGTATAGTCAAACTGATACCTTGATGAAGAATTCTTCATTATCACTTTTGATGGTCGAAGAGGAGGTGGCAATCTCCTCTTTGACCATCAAAAACCCTAATCTAGTGTTTCAAAAACCCTAAGTGTTTAAAGATAAGACTTTTTTGACACATATAGTAGTCAAACTGATACCAAACCCAATCGTAATGAAATATGATCTTAGATCTTTGAATGAGTGTTATAAAATAGTCCATAAGACTTCAAAATACTAGGGATAGTAGATGATCAAGCCATTTTTGGAGTTGATTCATCAATCTAAGTAATATACTGCACAATCTTGATGAGAGTGCAGAGAAATTAAACTCTCTCTCTCTCTCTCTGTCTGTCTCTCTCTATGACAAATTCTAGCTTGGTTGTATGTAATTTTTTGATGTACTTTGTAATTCACATGTGTGAATCCATGTTGCCATGTGTGAAGGCTATCCTGGATACGTTAGATCTCATTCATAGGGTTAGTTAGGTTTGTTTAGTCATGATTCCTAAGTTATAGGACCAAACTCCTCAAATCATGGAGGTACTTGATCAACCTAATCATCCATAACTCTAGGATTAGGTAAGATTGACATATTAGGGCAAAAAATGTTGATGAGTCTCCTTATTACATGTTAGATTTTCACCTAACTTCAAAGGAGAAGAGCCTTATTGTACACTTTGTAATATAAACTAGATTACTTTCGAAATATGATAGCAGACTATACTGGAGGCAATACCACACACGTGTAAGGTTGGATTTGCATGTTTGATCATTGTTTTTGATTGCTCTTGATTGTGTGATCCAAAGTTGCTAATCTAGATCAAGAAATTGATGACTAGTTTTGTAATAGATTGGTGTATCAATCAATCAATCACTATCGGAGTCTTTTATAGGCTCATTTATGGTCCTTAGTACTGTACTTTCAACTTGGTATCAGAGCCAAATACAAGAGGCTAATTAATGATCAAAGCACAATCCATTTTTAGCAAGTTTATTGGCATAAAACTAGTCTTGTGAGAGCGAGTTCAAATCAAGTTTTAGTGTGAAGTTCTGTGATCTAAACTTGGTGAGGGTTAGTAGCTGTACTTCCCACACGTGTGGGCACCTCTGTACTTGCATTTGACTTCAATTTTTCATAAGGTCCAAACAATTTCATTTGAAGCATCTTGATGAGTTTTTTGGTGCCAGTTCAAGGAAAAGCATCAAAGTTTTTTTTGCCATCAATGAGATTTGACTTAGTGTCATGAAATCTAATTAATTGAGGCTAAGTTCAAGCCCTTTAAATTTGTTTAACAGGTCTTGAAGAACCATCAAGAAGAGGGAGAGAGATTTAGTCATTTTTTTTGTCCAAATCTTCCTAATATTGATTGGATTTGATTGTATTTTGATTCAAACTCATTCTATCTCCATTCTATCTTTGTGAGGGAGTGTGAGGGCTGTGATTAGAAGTTCATAGAAGGGCTAGATGTCAAACTTGAGAAGATCAAAATCAAGTCAAATCTTTGTGAGTTTCTAGATTCAAATGAACTTCAATTTTCTTGAGCAATTTTTTTTTTTTGTAGAATCCTTTTTAAGAGTTCTTTTGAATCAAGATCAAGAGGATCTTGCTACTTGTGTCTTTGTGAACATCAAGTGAGAAACAAGATCACAAACCTCGGTACACACCATGAAGTATGCCTCAGAAGGAGATCCTTGATAATTGCCTCGGTAATCGAGGCTTCTTCATCTTATTTCTACTTTGTTTATAGCACGGAGATGCCGAGAGATATACCAAGGTCCCTCGATATATCCCTCTAAAAATGTTGTTGGTGGCATGTCTCTTCCTAGGGATATACCAAGGGATGTCCCTTGGTATATCCCTTTCAAAATGGCACCCTATTCCGAGGGTTACAAAATCAATTTTTTTTAAGGGCTCCATTTTACCCTAAAAATGGACTCCATCCGACCATAGGAGTCTTTTGCACCACTTCTTATGAAGTTGGTAAGCAAAATCATTTGTTCATAATTGTTAATAAAAAATTTGCAAAATTTGTTTGAGTTACATTTTAAGCACTTAAAAATTGATGAAGTAGACTTAACTTCAACGAATATATATTCATACATAAATGTTCCAAGTACAGAGATATGTTACAAATTGGATGATTGAAATACCTAATTATAATTAGATCCAGCTGAGTCGTCCTCATCCTGGCCATTGACGTCGCAATTAGACTCATGTGACTACGATGCTTGGGATGGAGACTGTGATACCTGCATCCAATGAAGATGATTCAATTATCTGACAAATGTGATGAGAGTGAAAGTCAGACCACATGAATGTAATGAAGTTAAAGTATATCTTGAAGCCATATATATCTCAGATCTAGAATATCTATCCGAATCAAGGCACAAGGAAGACTTGAAGTTTGTGAAGAAAGGATTTCGGGAAAATCCAGATCGCTTCAAACAACAACGAGAGGCGGCTAAGAAGCTACATGAGACTTTAGGGACCTTCTCACCTTGGTAGTGGTGGCCAAGATTCTCCCATGGACATCATCATAACTATGTCAAATGGCTCCATTTTGTCCTAAAATTGGACTCCATGCAATTGAAGATCCATCTAGAGGACTTAACTTAAACAAATTATATATATCGATACCTAAATGTTTCAATTACAAACATATATCAGAATGAAACGCCTACTTATTAGATCCTTCTGAATCATCTCCATCCTAGCCATGGTCGTCAGACTTATGTGACCATGATGCATGAGATTGGGACTGCGATACCTGCTTGCAATAAAGATGTGTAAATTTTGTAAGTGATGCTATTAGAGTGTCCTCGACCAAATGAATGTGGTGAAGTCAAAATATATGTTGAAATCATAATACATACCTTAGAATATCCATCCTAGTCAATTCTCACTCCTTGTCTCTCCAATAATTTGAGTAATGATTGCATGTTGTTAAAATATGCATACTTGTACTCCTCTTTTGTGAGAGGGCCCTACCGTCCCAGGTGCGAGGGCCTTGCCATCTCCAGAGGCTTCTTAGCTGCTTCTCTTTCATTAGAGAAACTTAGAGCCCGATGAGGGCCTTTGAAAAAGATGCTTTTTTATTTATTTTTCTTATTTTCATTGCCATGTGGACCAATTGAAACCTTAGCTTCGGGGTTCTACGTAACGTAGAATTTTCCAAATATAAATAAAATAAAAAGTTTTTAAATATATTACTGTTTCGTCGGGCAACATGTGGAAATGCTATTGGTTGATGAGGCCTACCCTTCCAGCTCATCACTGCCCAAAGAGACTCAAAAATATTGAAAATGAATATGATAGATGGTTGAGATGAGAAAATCGATGTACAATTAATGTATATGCATTGTCAAACCATGGTTAACCAAAGTTAATTTGTGGCGCCAAATAGATCAGTGTTTCAAATTTTCGCCAACACTTTTTCTCAGATTCATGGCTTTTTGTCTACGCAAATTTTTAGATTCATAGTTCATTGTTTCAGATTTTTGCATGCAAATTACGAATGGCGCCATCAAGGAAGCCGTGCTCCTCAATCGACTATGTGCTTCTATTCAATGAGACAGATGATAATGGATTATGGGTGCTAAGAAAATATTCAAAAAACTCTTGGGTTTTGATGCATCCATCATCAAGAGGAGCATTTCGGAAAAGGAAAAGATCAAAACTATTATTTTGATCTTATTGGAAGGCCAGAATTTTGGATTTCAGAACATCATCAAAAGGAAAATCTATTTCTGAAATTCTAGTCCAACATGTATATATGCATTCAGAGATAAATGTGCAAGGACTAAACCGCCAGGATCACAAAAAAAACAACTATGAATATTGATATTTTTGATACTTTGATTTTTGTCATTCATAAATATCTAATAGTAAACTTGCCAATCTGATCATTTTTCTCTTGTAGATTTATATCCATCCAACATAAATGAATGGGAGCCAAGTGGATCTTTAGCAGGTGTGTTAGATGTTATTCACATTGATATTGGACAGCTGCAATATCGAGGTAGAACTGCAAAAGATCTAGCTGATAGTGAGATCTTTTTTTATGAATCAATGTACATTCTTGATACAAATTTTTTTTTTTGGACAAATACCAATTCCATTACCTAGTTTTGAACGTGATGAATGGATTGCACCAGATGCTACAGTTTCAGAATCATTTCGTTGCAAGATATACAATAATGTAAAAAATTTATTAAAAATGAGCACGAGATAAAAAACAGTCAGATTGAGTTGGTTTATTTCCTTGAATATATTTGTGGATTTCTTTTCAAGTGTCAATGTACACAAAACCCCAACGATGTTTGTATGCAAAAATTTATCAGATAGTTTATTATCTGAACTTATGGATGAAGACTGGGACAAAAGATCAGATGGAGAAATAGAATGTAGAATTAAAATATCTTCCATGTGCTTCCTCAAATTGAAAAACAAATGTTGAGCTTATGCTTCTATTATCAAAGATGGAAAAAAAATAAAGGTAAATGGTTGCCACTCGATCAAGAGTTGGAAGCCAATGGAATTCAAAACGAAAAAATATTGAAATTATATACAAAGATGTCGTTTTGACATGTGCTGAGGTGGAAGAAGATTGGAGTCTAAACTACATCTGGCGGGAACTCTTGCTCCTACAAGATGATGTACTTTTAGACTTCAGATTCATTTTCAATGGTAAACTCGTAAGTAACTGTAAACACTCGATCTTTTATGAATAGTTTCAATCAAAACTTTCTAAAACAAACTCTGTACTAATTCTAACTAACTTTGTATTAGTTTTATGCAGGTACGTAAAAGACATGAGCTCGAGATCAAATGCAGAGATATTGTGACAGAGTGACATTCCGAACAGATCTGCCGAAAGGAGCTCTAGGGATCAACAATTCAGTTGGTCTCTGGAGTTTTCTGATCTCCTTCAGCCAGACCTGCTTCCTGCCACGCCTACGGCCAGTACCAGGGAAAACTTGGGAATGGGATGGTTGTACAGTGGTGATGGCACGGCGGTGGATTTGGTCCTAGCCATCATTCTTAGAAGAAAAAAATTAACAAAAAGAAGTTTGAACAAAACAAAAGTGGATGAAAACAAAAAAATTTAGGACGCTTGAGATCGATACCAGAACTGAATATTGGTTTTGAGTGCAAGATCTACACAGATTATTTGAAGAAAAGAGATGCGCGTTCGAAAGCGATATTGCACTACTAGCAGTATCGGACTCGAGCGCACTGTGAGACGGTGGAAGCTTGAACGGTGAAAGAGTGCGCTTGAGAGTGATATCGGAATCTGAAAGCAAAAATTTTTCGAAAAAAATGAAAATTCCGAGGACTTATATGTACGAAATTTTTGCACGTGTGAAAAGACGACGAAGACACATGTCGTTAGATTATTAGGCCTTGTGGAAAGTCCGTACTAACAATGATGACCCAATTATGAGGCCACGTGGGCTGAGACACGTGCGCGTATCCGATATCGACGCGTATCATTCTCGCATGTGACAGATGTCAGATCAATCATTCTAGGTACGACGCATTTATTTTGACCAATCACATGTCGACACATGTTCCTTTGACACTCTTTCACACGTGCGATTTTTTTATTTTTTATAAATAGGTCTTTTTCGGCTTGAATTTCCACGCAAATTTATGATTGCTTTTCCGGATATCGATTTCAAGCGCGCCGCTTGCTCTCATTACCTTTCATTGACTGATATGCGCCTGAATCCGATACTGCATCGTCCGGTATCGCATTCAAGCACGCTTCACATCTCTTTTCTTTTCTGCTTGGTTTTCTTGCGCTCGGATCCGATACTCCAACTTCAAATATCTCTCTCGAGCGCACGTTGCCTTGACGTGCTTGTCTGACCTGCCGTTTGCGCCTGAGAGCGATATTTGGAACTTTGGTTCTGTTATTTTTGTTTAAAATATCTACTTTTGAATCCAGTTTGCTTTCTTTTTTTAAGAATTTGGTATTATTGATAGGTTGGACTATTTCAAATCCCTTTTTTCTCCTTTTCTTTTTATTCTACCTTCTATAACTGAGGGCCTTGGTGTGGAGGTATTTCCTGAGATATATCTCAGATATAAGTCCCTGCTCAGTACTCCGCTATTCAGATTTCAAAATAAAGACATGATTCATTATCAGGACCTAGTGGCACTCGACAAGCATATCTATAAAGCTAAGCTTGACACAATGTTTACCAATTTACATAATGATTTCAAGTCTGTATATGAGTGCCCAATTCGTAATAAAAAATGTAGATTTGTTGATTTTCAGTTTGCTTTTGTTTTTTTTCTTTTGTTTAATATTTTTGACGATTCGGAGGCTGTGCCCTCCACTTCTAAAGCAGTTTCTTCTAGTGGTACAAAGTCTGAAAAGTCAAAGATTGTAGATATAGATACTTTTTTTTATTGATACGAGTGTTAATTTAGATGATTATTCTGATTTTGATCATGCTCGAAATAGGGCTACTTTTATAGGCCCTAGAACACCCACTACCCTTTCTCCTTCTGATAAATCTTTGATCACTTTGCCTACTTATAATATAGATAATTCCTTTTTGACAATATCGGATATATCAGATCTTTTTGACTTCACTGAAGCTGAGACTCTTTGCATTTTGAGCAAAGAGCTTGATGAATTTTTGGATATAATTGATTTTGGTGCTGATGATCTTCTCCCTGGTGTTGACAATGTACATAATGATAAGTTTGATTCAGGGAAAGATTGCTTGAAAATGGTTGTGGAGGAAATGCGCAACAAAGAAGATGATCTACATTCTGAGGAGGAGTTTCTTAGAATCGAAACTCAACTTGGTTTTCCACAGCCAACTGTCTATTCACCAACAATATTGACATCAAAAGGTGGACATAATATTGATGGAGAGACAGTAATCAGAGAAGACAAAGCCGAATGCGTAATTTTTGTCTCTTATCAAGTACTAGTAGATTTGTTATGCTAGATTATATACTGGAGCTTACTTTGTTTTTTATCATTTTAGGAAACAATTTTCCTTGATGATTTCGCAATTCGTCGAGGAGAGCAGAGATCTTTTGTTGGAGAATTTTCAAGAGATCATGCACTAGGGCACTATATGAAGTACTTCAAGAATAATGAGATAAGTGTTGCCCATTCAAAGTTTCATCAACATGGTGAAACTATGATTATGGCAATCAAGGCATTGTCTCATTTTCTTGGAGGACATAATTTCAATAAGGTGCATAGAATAATTTTTGTAAAAAAAACTATTGCGGCTAAAATTTTAGGATATGGACCACTGAAATCCATGCTCAAATCATCTCATTTTGCAATGTATGCTGCTTACGTTGATCTGAGTAAGCATGAAAACTATGAGCTATTGGATCCATACGAAAGAAAAAAATTGTTGCATGATTCTAAATTGCAACTTTCATTGGAAAAAAATATCGGAAGCAGATTAGATACTGCTGAATTCTTGCTTATGGTATGGGACATAAGTAGGGTTTGGATCTTGAGAATGCTATGGAGTGTTGTGGTATGCTTGTGATTTGTTAATACTTTTATTTAATATACAAAATTTTACTGTGTGTCTATAGCCTACTGGCTTGTATAAATTTGCATGTTTCTTGAAATTTCTTATAATCCGTCGATCTTGTATTATGACGAATTTGGATTCTTCTGTAAAACCATTGGAAAAGTTGCAGTATATAGCTGTTTTTTGTGCTAGTCCCGCCATGTTGTGTACTTTTATGAAATGCCGCTCTTGCTTGCCAATGAGATTTTTCCATTCCTTGCGATGACCATATGCTTAGACTTCCACTATTTCTTGCAAAGAATGTCGAATGATGTCGTAATATGTGATGCATGTCATAAAAACATAATCTAAATCAGTACCAAAAGTATCTAATTTAATTGCACATATTAATTAGTCTATCGTAGTGTAAAATCAAAATCTTACCATATAATGTGTTATATGATCAACACTCCATGCACTTTGAACTGCATCCACAAATTCATTGGTTGTTTTCTGTATCATTTGAATATCAGTATTTGAAAATTTATTTTTTCTCAAGTATTTCACCATGTTGTCTAACTTTTTCCAAACTTCTACTTTGTGTATATGAGTAGAACCTTCTTCTTTGAAATCTTGGGTTGCTACAATAATTTCTTTCCAAACCGTGTATTGAACCTTAGATTGTTTGCCAGAATAATTTGATAAAAATCTTCGAGCTTTAGATCCTCCAATGCTCGGCTTGCATGGAATATTTCCGGTTTTACTTGATAGCTTGTCATCTTTTTTTATTTTAACGTGGCCTTTATGTAAGCCTGCTTTGGACAACACATCCTCTAATCTGGAAATAGCTTCCTTCGTAGAGGCCTCTGGCTCGGAATTCCATGCAAACAAGATGTGAAGATATATTATTTTTTCTATAATACGCACCTCCGCATGCAATGTACAGATATGAATATTTCATAGAAAAATCGGTAGTACAGGTTTCCAATTAGGATCTTTTCGATCTCTTGATATTCTTGTACTCCTTGTCATGTCTTTTGCTGTTTTCATGCAGTACAAACAAGGGTGTTTAGAGTTAGCACCATGAGATACATTGAACATACATTTTAATGTCTTCAAATCTCCTGCTAAATGACATTCAATGTTGAAAGTGCCAATTCCAGGAATATTGAGTGGAACTCCCTCCATGTGATTTTTTATGGTGGCAGGATATGATGTTCTATTAAATATCCATGAGAGAATGTTATTGTCTTCTTTCAGCACCTATAAGAGAATACAAAAGCGTGATTAGCCTCATAATATTAACACAGAGAAGATTTTAGATATGAAATCCATATTCAAATGATTATCCCTATTTACTATGCGAAGGAACTACTATACCCTGAAATGCTACCAACCACCAGATATCATTTTCTGATTGAACACCGAAATTGAGGCCTTCTAAGTCTTCTGAATTTGAAAGTGCTCCATTCATGATTGTGAGACTGACTCTTTCCATTTTTTGTCCTTTTATAATTTCAGACTCATCTAACTTGATAACAACTATCAACTTGTAATTGACATTCTCATTTGTAATACCGTAAAAATTTATGATGAATGTTAATAACTGATTAATGTCAATAAATAAATTGTTGGAATTGTTATATGCTAGACTTTCTCCTTTCGAGCAATACACTTCATTGATATGAGATGGATTACCAACTATTGTCTGCATACCATGATTTAACATGTCTTTTTAAAAAAAAAGATGAAATGGTCATGGGATTGGAAATCTTTTAATATTTACCTGTGCAAATGCCTCTTTTATCATCTTAAACATTGTTGCATATGCTTCCCTACTGATGCTAGAAAAGTCACATGCCCCCTGTGTGAAGAATTGAAAAAGATTATCTATGTTAGATATAGGGGTCTTATGTTTTTTATATCGAGCATCCTACCTAAGATTACCATGCATTTTGATCCATTTAAGTGAAAGCTATTCACTAGAAATTGTCAAGATCCATTTTCCTAGCTATCTTGTCCAATTTTGGATCAAAAGAGATCAAAAGGACATTGATTGGGTCTGACCTGGTACTGTGCGGAATCCGGTGCTCAGACACGTGTGAGGAACATCCAATTTCAGTTTGGAAGTTCTCTCTCATGCTTGATCCATTTATCTTGCTTGATAGCTTGTCTTGAAGCTATTTTTGTCTGGTTTATGATGCAATTAGTTTCATTCCATTTAGTTGAGCCAATCAAAAGTTATAAGCTTTTGAAGAGGGTTAGGTAGGGCACCTAGACTTGGGTAGACACATTTGGTTTGGTCAAGAGATTGCTTGGTTGATCCAAAATCACAGTTGAATGCTTACCAATCTCATCTATATGTGATCTAGGCACTGTTTTGAGATCTTAGCCATTTTGTTTCATGCAATATCATTGTATTTGAGTCAAATTTGGTTTCTTAGTATACTTCACATGTGCTAAGAGTGTTTGATCCTAACTTTGCCCATACTCCATCATTTGATGTGAAATAGATCTTGTTTTAGAGAGATTTGTGTAGCTAGTGAGAATCAATTCACAAATAGTTGCAAGATCTTTCATAGGAGGAGATAGTACTCCATTATTGGATTCTATTGAGAGTGTGTAGCTGTTGAATTTACACGTGTGGGATGCCCTACACATGTACTTTTGATCTCCTAAGCCTAATAATACCATAAAGATCGAACTAGCATTGATTGACAATAGGAAAGCTGATCATACAAGAAATATTATTGTGTTACAAGCAAGATCTATCAACAAAACATGAAACTAAGTACAATAAATGTCTCAACTTGTCTAGAGAGAGAATATGAGTGTACAAACTCGAGTAGAGAGAGAGGGCACAAAGAGCTTAGTCTCCAAATTTGCATTACACACAAAAATCATCATCTTCTCAATGAGAGTACATCACATATATATAGATCCATGGACTCTCCTCCTACTTTGAGTTGAATTGGAGTTATGAATCCACCTCTCAAGCTATCTAGACTTATTCAAGCCACCTAAATATGTCTAATTGTGCCACCTAGTATTTTCATGCATTAAATGTGGCATGCAAAGTACAAATGGCAATTCCTATGGTAGCTCGAGTTTCTACTTCTACCTACCTTGAATATTTTATTCTAAGATGGGTCTTTACTAAGCCAAAAGAGCTCAATTCATCTTTGGCATTTTTAGGACCCCTACTTACAACATTAGATAGAGTTTTCCAATATTTCAACACTCCTCCTAAAAAAGTATCTAATGTGGATCAAGCATCGATCTTGAGATAAGACCAAGATTAGATCTATGCTTTGAGAAGGCAATTTTGCAAAGTGGCTTTGTGAGAAGATCAGCAATACATGAAGATGTGTCGACATGTTCTAAGTTGATTTCACCTCCAATGAGCTTTTCCCGTACAAAATGGTGTGCCACTTCTATATGCTTGCTTCTTGCATGAAAAATAGGATTGTTTGCAAGAGCTTGGGCCGATATGTTGTCACACCTGATCAAGGGAAGATCATCCTCTTTGATGCACTTTAGCTCCATGATTAACCTCTTGATCTAAAGCACCTCTTTAGTTGTTGTAGTGAGTGCTTTGTACTCAGCCTCACAAGAAGATAGAGATACGGTATCTTGTTTCTTTGAAAGCCAAGACACAAGATTGCCTCCAAGAAAGATAGTATATGCATTAATGGACTTTTGATCCATTTTATCACTTGCAAAATCGGAATCCGAGTAACCAACAATGGTTAGATCTTCATTATTGTACAATAAACTATAATCTTGAGTAGAAGATACATATCTTAGATCTCTTTTGGCCATCTTCCAATGTTGGATCTTAGGATCTTGCATAAATTGACTCAATTTGTGCACACAATAGCTCAAATCAGGTCTAGTGAAAGTAAGCCAAATTAAAGAGCCTGTAAGACTCCTATAAAGTGTGATGTCCTCGAAGGATCTTTCATCACCCTCAATAGGGTCTAATACATGTTGCTCCATGGGAGTATCTATGCCCTTGCAATTTTGCATATTGAATCTTCTCAACATAGAAAAGACATATCTAGATTGACAAATAAAAGCATACTCTTCATGAAAATCAATCTCAAGGCTTAAAATGTAATGGATCTCTCCTAGATCTTGCATTTTAAATTCTCCTCCTAATGCATCCTTAGTTTCTTGAACTAGCATCAAACAACTTCCACTAAGAATAATGTCATCTACATAGATTAGAAGAATGACAATACTACTACCATCAAACTTTAAGTACATAGAAGGATCATAGTCACTAAGCACAAATCCTAATGAAAGTAGAAAGTTGGTGAGTCTTGAATACCATGATCTAGGTGCTTGCTTCAAGCCATAAAGACTTCTAAATAGCAAACACACCTTAGATTTATCCTTGATGAATCCTTGAGGTTGTTCCATGTATATCTCCTCCTCAAGATAGCCATTCAAAAAAGCATTGGAGACATCAAGTTGATACAATTTCCGCTTAAAAAATAAGGCAAGAGAGATTATGATTCTTATTGTCACCATCTTTGCTACAGGAGCAAAGGTTTCTTCATAGTCAAGGCCATATATTTGTGCAAAGCCTTTAGCACATAATCTTGTCTTGTACTTGTTAATGGAGCCATCATGATTGTACTTGATCTTGAAAACCCACTTGCATCCAATGATGTGCATGTTAGGTGGTGGATCCACTAGCTCCCATGTGTGATTGGTGATCAAGGCATCATATTCAATCTTCATGGCCTCATACCACTCCTTGGTATTGAGGGCTTCTTGGACATATTTGGGCTCCTCATGAGAAACAAAATAAGCATAAGTGGAGTCAAGATCCACTTGTTTTCCTTTTTCATCATAAGTGAGCTTCTTAGGCTCGGATCTCTCCCTCATGGATCTTCTAGGAGTGAAAATCTGAGGACTTCCATCTTCAAATCTTGACCCCTCCATATGTTGATTGTCTTTAATAACAAAAGGTGATAGATTTTGAGGTTGCTTGATCTTGGCCCCTCCAAGATTGGACTTTTCTTCTTCTTGAAAAACTACATCTCTACTTTCAATTACTTTAGAAGTAGAGAGAATGTAGATTCGATAGGCTTTCTTGGTGGATGAATATCCGACCATTACTCCTTTGCTTGCACAAGGATAATCCTTCTTTCTTGTTTCCAAGGGAATATGGACAAAGCATATGCATCCAAATACTCTAAGGTGATCAATCTTAGGTTTCTTCAAATAAAGTGCTTCATATGGTGACTTTCCTCCAAGTGCAACATGAGGGAGCCGATTGCAAAGATAGTTTGAACAATTGATGGCCTCACCCCAAAAGTGCTTTGAAAAGGATGCCTCAATTCATTTTTAATGCCTTCAAGCTCACAATAATCATGAAATTTATTGGAAGTGTAGTCACCACCTCCATCGCTTCTAAGAATCTTGATTTTGTATGAAAATTGCTTTTCAACTAGAGCTTTGAACTTTAGGATATAGTCAAACACCATAGACTTTGAGGCTAGAAGATATAACCAAGTAAATCTTGTGAAATTATTAATGAAAGTTACAAAGCAAGTTGCACCACCCTTACTCTTTGAAGATGAGAAGTGCACATCCGAGTGTATGAGCTCTAATGGATGTGTAGTCTTGATAGATGACTTTGAAAAAGGCTTCTTATGAGACCTAGATATGGCACAAGCCTCACATGGCTTGAAATTCTTGGAGATAAGATTAGGCAAGCCAATATCTTTGGCTTTCTTGACCATGGACACCATAGAACTATAGTTAGTATGCCTTAACCTTCTATGCCATAGTTCCTCCAAAGAAATATGAGAAGCAAAAGCACCATCACAAGAGTTAGCATACTCTTTGGGATCAAGCTTGTAGATTCCACCATATCTAGACCCAAATGCAAGGATATCATCATGCTTCTTGATTGTACATGTATCAGCATTGAAATTCACATCTAATCCACTATCAAGCAACTGCCCAACACTAATAAGATTTTTTGTTAACTTAGGAGCAAAAAGTACTTTAGACAGAGAAAGAATTTTTGATGATGAAAGCTTTAAGGGAATGTCCCTATGACTTCAATAGCACACTCATGATCATTTGCTGTGTAGATGGAATTCTTGGCTCTTCATAAGGTGTCATGGATGAAAAAGAATGCTTGGAGCTACACATATGTGAGGAAGCTCCACTGTCGATGTACCACGAACCATCCTTCTTGAAAGGTGATGAAGAAAAACTTGAGACCATAAGAGATCCCTCTCCATCACTTGCATGAGCATCTTTCTTCTCTTCATTGAAAATGTTGGCTTGCTTGAATTGACTCTTCTTCTTGAAGCAATTGGTGGCATAATGCCCCTTCTTGCCAGAAAAGAAACACTTGATGTTTTTCTTCTTCTTCTTGGATGTGAAAGCTTGAGAGGACTCATCCTCTTCTCCTTTCTCCTTGGAAATAAGATTGTTCTTGCTTGAAGAGGGTTGGTGTTGATTCTTACTTCTTGACTTGTGCTTGTCTTTGGTAAAGAGGACTTTGCCATCAATGTTGAGAGACAGTCTTTCCATTTTCAAGAGTTTATACTCTTGTCTTGATTCTTCAGAAATGAGCACACTTTGGAGTGCTTCCAAACTTAGTAGCTCCTCCTTAATGGCATAACTCTGAACAAGGTTGTCATATTGCTCCTTTAACCCATTAAGTATGACTTGAACAAGTTCATTTTGGTTGATGGAGTCTCCTATGCATGACAATTCTCTATGGAGGTCTTTAACTCTCATTACATAAGCTGAAGCACATTCATCACTTCTCTGTACACTTTGAAATTTGATTTCTTAGTGTTAGAAGTCTAGAAGTATTCTTTGCCTCATAGATGGACTTGAGAGTATCCCAAGCATCTTTGGCATTAGTACAAGCACCAATTTCTCTTAGGATGTCATTTAAGACATTCATTTTAGTATAATGTAGAGCCATCCTAGCTCTCTTTTTGAACTTTGGAATTTCTTGAGGAATTTGTGGTTCTTTTTCAATACCAAGTACAATATCCATCACATCTTGTAGAATTAAGACAAATTCCATCCTAACCTTCCAAATTGAGTAATTGGAGGTTGACAATTTTTCACTTGATTCTAATAGAAAGGCACCCATTGAAGCCATAAAGAATGTTGGAAATAAAAAAAAATGGATGAAAAAATTGCTTATCTTCTCACTATAGGAACCAATCAAGGGTAAAAAACCAAATCCTATGTAAGACTAAGCAAAAAACTGTGAGATAGATCTCACTAGCTTGACAATCTCTCTAAAACAAGATTTGAATCATAAAAAAAGATGAAGTATGGCAAAAGCTATGGTTCTCTGAATTTCACACGTGTGAAATACTCCAAGAATATCAAATTGACTTAGATACAATCTATTTGTATGAAACAATTTACCTAGATCCTCTAAATTTTGCCTAAATCACATATAGATGAGATTAGTCAACTTCTGGATGATGTTTGTGATCATTCAAGCAATAAATGACATGTACTCACGATTTACCACAGGCCTAGGTGCCCTACCTACAACTATTCTAAAGCTTATAACTTTTGATTGGCTTATCCAACTGTCATCATTCAAATTGCATCAGATTCTACCATTTCTAGCTTTCTAGTGGGCCAAATTGCATGAAATTTGGATCTAAGGTGAGAGAGAACCACCAAACTGAAAATGGGCGGATTTCACACGTGCCTGCACCTGAAATTCCGTATAGTACCTGATCTGGACCATTCAAAGTGGTTTGAAGCTCTAAATCACCAGAAAACTGCAAACGAGCTAGAAAGTAGAATCTAGACAATTGCTAGCTTGAAATTTGATCAAATTTGCAAACTTTTTGATTAAATTTGCCATGTTGAATTCACACGTGTGGGATGCCCCTACACATGTACTTATTGTGAAAAATACAGATCCTAAGTGGATCTAAACTCCAAGATCATTGGCTTGAATGCTTGCACTCCAAACTACATAAGCTAGGAATTGGCAACACATTCTATGCTACCTAGAATGCAAAGAACTTGATCAAAAAGCATTTATCACAAATGGAAACTTCCATAAACATCAAGTGCGGCCCAAAATAGCATTATACAGTCCATAATACATCAGCCTACCACTTTTGGAAAGCACCTAAGATCATACACAATAGCTTGAAGACAATACACACAACAATGCTCTCAATGGAGGAAGAAACAATGACAATGATCTATTGATCTCAATGAAGCATACAAAAGGTTTCTCCAACCTTTTCTCCACGACTTCCCTACTATTTATGCATGAGGAAGATGACTCTCTCTCCTCTCTCTAGAAGGTACTTGACCCTAGATATTCCCTATATAGGAAAAATAGCTAAAAATGGCTTATATGACCAAAATACATCAAAATGGTCTCATTTTGAAGGGTATGAAGTTTGACACTTCATCATACTGAAAAAATACAGTAAATAAAAACATTGTGGCCTGGTTCACACGTGTGAAACTCCAGAACCAAAACTATTTACAATTTTAGCCAATTTAGGCCTCAAACTAGCTAGGAAATGTTGACAATTTTCACACTTATGATCTCCTAAGCCTAATAGTACCATAAAGATCGAACTAGCATTGATTGACAATAGGAAAGCTGATCATACAAGAAATATTATTGTGTTACAAGCAAGATCTATCAAAAAAACTTGAACTAAGTACAATAAATGCCTCAACTCGGCTAGAGAGAGAATATGAATGTACAAACTCGAGTAGAGAGGGAGGATCCAAAGAGCTTAGTCTCCAAATTTGCATTACACACAAAAATCATCATCTTCTCAATGAGAGTACATCACATATATATAGATCCATGGACTCTCCTCCTACTTTGAGTTGAATTGGAGTTATGAATCCACCTCTCAAGCTATTTGGACTTATTCAAGCCACCTCAATATGTCTAATTGTGCCACCTAGTATTTTCATCCATTAAATGTGGCATGAAAAGTACAAATGGCAATTCCTATGGTAGCTCGAGTTTCTACTTCTACCTACCTTGAATATTTTATTCTAGGATGGGTCTTTACTAAGCCAAAAGAGCTCAATTCATCTTTGGCATTTTAAGGACCCCTACTTACAACATTAGATAGATTTTTCCAATATCTCAACAATAGCAACATTTATTGTTCATCATTTGAGTTTTCTTCACTTCAAATGTCTTCAATGGGTTCATCCTTGTTGGAACCAAGTGAAAGATTGTCCACTTCAAACTATTCAATTTGGAAAGTGAGGATGGAGTCCACCTTGATCCTTCAAGACATGATGGACATAGTTGTTGGCCTTGGAGAAGAACCACAAGTTCTTCAAGAGGTTCAAAAATACAAAAAGAGAGCTAGGATGGCTCTCCACTACATTAAGATGAATGTCTCTAATGAGATATTGAGGGAGATAGGTACTTGTACAACAGCCAAAGAAGCTTGGGATTGTCTCAAGACTATCTATGAGGCTAAGAATACCTCTAGGCTTCTCACTCTTAGGAATCAAATCTTTCAAAGTAGTCAAAAGAGTGATGAGAGTGCATCTAGTTATGTTTTAAGAGTAAAAGATATTAATAGAAAACTTGCTTGTATTGGTGATTTCATCAATCAAAATGAGCTAGTCCAAGTCATTCTCAATGGCTTGAGAAGTGAATTTGATAACCTTGTCCAATCCTATGCCATTAAGGAGGAGCTACTAAGTTTGGAGGCTCTCCAAAGTGTGCTAATTCCAGAAGAATCAAGACTAGAGTACAAGCTCTTGAGGATGGACAAGCTTTCTCTCTCTCATAATGATGGCAAAGCTCTCTTTTCCAAGGATAAGCACAAAGGGAGGAGCAAGAACCAACATCAACAATCCTCAAGCAAGGACAAAGTCAAATCCAAAGACAAAGATGAGGAGGAAGATGATTCCTCTAATGCTTCATCATCCAAGATCAAGAAGAAGATGATCAAGTGCTTTTATTGTGGCAAGAAAGGCCATTATGCCACCAATTGCTTCAAGAAGAAGAATCAACTCAAGCAAGCCAACATTAAATTGCAAGTGATGGAGAGGGATCTCTTATGGTCTCTAGTTTCTCATCTACTCCTTTCAAGAAGGACTGCCTATGGTATATTGATAGTGGAGCCTCTTCACATATGTGTAGCTCCAAGGACTCTTTCTCTTCTATTGGATCTTATGATGGAGTCAAGAAATCAATATACACTGCAAATGATTTTGAATGTCCTATTGAAGGCATAGGAAACATTCCCTTGAAGCTTGCATCCTCTAAAGTTCTTTCTCTCTCTCTAAAGTTCTCTATGTACCTAAGCTTACTAAGAATCTTATTAGTGTTGGCCAATTGCTTGATAATGGCCTTGATGTAAAATTCAATGTTGATACTTGCACTATCAAGAAGAATGATGAGATAATTGCACTAGGATCTAGATTTGGAGGCATCTATAACTAGATCCAAATGAGTATGTGAATGCTTGTAATGTTGCTTTTGTGAACAAGCTCTCTATGGAGGAATTATGGCATAGGAGGTTGGGACATCCCAACTACAAATCCATGCTCTCTATGATCAAAGAGGCCAAAGTTATTGGCTTGCCAAAGTCATTCTCCAAGAAGATCAAGCCTTGTGAGGCTTGTGCTATTGCTAAATCTCACAAAAAGCCATTGACAAGATCTTCTATCAAAAGCAAGCATCCTTTGGAGTTAATTCACTCGGATGTGCATTCCTCATCAACTATAAGCAAGGGAGGAGCCACTTGTTTTGTTACTTTCATTGATGATTTCATAAGATTCACTTGGATATATCTTCTTGCTTCTAAATCTATGGTGTTTGATCATTTTCTTATTTTCAAAGCTTATGTAGAGAAGCAATTCTCATTCAAGATTAAAGCTCTTAGAAGTGATGGAGGTGGTGAATATATCTCCAATAAATTTCATGATTTTTGTAAGTTTGAAGGCATTAAAAGAGAGTTCTCTTGTGCCTACTCTCCATCTCAAAATAGAGTGGCCGAGAGAAAGAATAGATCTCTATGTGAATGTGCAAAATCTATGAGAGTTGAGGCATCTTTGCCCAAAGTTTTTTGGGGAGAAGCCATTAATTGTGCAAATTATCTGTGCAATAGGCTCCCACATATAGCTCTCGGAGGAAAGTCACCATATGAAATCTTATATTTGAAGAAGCCTAAGGTTGATCACCTTAGAGTTTTTGGATGCATATGCTTTGCCCATATTCTCTTGGAAACAAGGAAGAAGGAATATCCTAGTGCATGCAAAGGGATCATGGTTGGATACTCATCCACCAAGAAGGCCTATAGAGTCTTTGTACTCTCTACTTCTCAAGTTATTGAAAGTAGAGATGTTGTCTTCCATGAAGATCAACACTCATCTTTTGAAGAGGCCGAGATCAAGAAGTCTATGGATGCATCACCAATTGTTGATTTGAAGACAATCATGATGTGATGGGGTCGAGATTTGAAGAAGACTCTCCTCGGAGTTTCTCACCAAGAAGGTCCATGAGAGATAGATCCGAGCCTAAGAGGCTCTCATATGCTGACAAAGGCAAACAAGTGGATCTTGATTCCACTAATTATGTTTTTTATGTCTCTCATGAAGAGCCAAAGAATGTACAAGAGGCACTCAATACCAAGGAGTGGTATGATGCCATGAAACAAGAGTATGATGCATTGATCACCAACAATACTTGGAAGCTTGTGGATCCTCCATCCAACAAGCACATGATTGGTTGCAAGTGGGTATTTCGGATCAAGTTCAATCATGATGGCATCATCAACAAGTATAAAGCAAGATTATGTGCCAAAGTATTTGCTCAGATCCATGGCCTTGATTATGAGGAGACCTCTGCACCGTTGCAAAGATGGTGACAATAAGAATTCTTATTTCTCTTGCTTGTTTATTTAAGTGGAAGGTGTTCTAATTAAATGTATCCAATGCTTTTCTAAATGGTTATCTTGAGGAGGAGATCTATATGGAACAACCTCAAGGATTCATCAAGGATGAGTCCAAAGTGTGCTTGCTCTTCAAAAGTCTTTATGGACTCAAGCAAGCACCAAGATCATGGAATTAAAGACTTGATTCTTTTCTTATCTCACTAGGATTTACTCTTAGTGACTATGATCCTTCCATGTATCTAAAGATTGTTGATAGCGATATTGTCATTCTTCTAATTTATGTTGATGACATTATTCTTTGTGGAAGTTGTATCAAGCTAGTTGATGAAACTAAGCTAGCACTTGGATGTGAGTTTAAAATGCAAGATCTAGGAGAGATACATTACATCCTAGGCCTAGAAATTGATTTTTATAAAAATCATGTCTTTATATGCCAATCTAAATATGCTCACTATATGTTGGAAAAATTTCATATGGAAAATTCTAAGAGCATAGATACTCCAATGGAGCAAATTTTAAAAGATCCTAATAAAGGTGATGAAAGATCCTTTGAGGACATCACACTTTTTAGGAGTCTTGTAGGCTCCTTGATTTGGATTACCATTACTAGGCCCGATCTAAGTTTTTGTGTGCACAAATTGAGTCAATTTATGCAAGATCCTAAGATCCATCATTGGAAGATGGCCAAGAGAATTCTAAGATATGTATCTTCATCTTGTGATTATGGTCTACTTTATAAAAGTGAAGATCTATCCATTGTTGGCTACTCGGATTCGGACTTTGCAAGTGACAAGATGGATCGAAAGTCTATTAGTGCATACACTATCTTTCTTGGAGGCAATCTAATATCTTGGCTTTCCAAAAAGCAAGATACTATATCTCTCTCTTCATGTGAGGCCGAGTACAAAGCACTCACTACAACTACCAAAGAGGTGCTTTGGATCAAGAGGTTATTAATGGAGCTAAAGTGCATCAAGGAAGATGATCTACCAACGATCAAGTGTGATAACATCTCGGCCTAAGCTCTTGCCAATAATCCCGTATTTTATGCAAGAAGCAAGCACATAGAAGTGGCACACAATTTTGTGAGAGAAAAGCTTATTGGAGGAGAAATCTATTCGAAGCATGTCAACTCGTCCTCTTGTATTGCCGATCTACTCACCAAGCCTTTGTGCTTGTCATGTGTTTCCCCACCCAAGCAATTTTCTTGATAGCAATGTTACTAGAATATTAGATTTACATTAAGCATAAGTAGAATATACATGGATTAGATGTTGCCATGTCTTTAATAAATTTTATTATATTTGTTCAAAACATACGGTCTCATAATGATTACTTATGATGTGGTATAGAGTAGCTGGCTACAGTGTGTATATGCCATCGACGATGTCATCATCATCAGATAGCGATTCATCTCATGATCGCAACAGTAGGTATATATTGTTATTGATATTGACATCAATTGCACTTTATTTGTTATTTGAATGTGAGTGTATAGTTTTTCTTGCAAATTTATTCTTACAATGACATTTGATTGGAATTATGAATTCTAGGAAAATTATCGTACCTCCACATGATTTAGAGAAAGAAAAAAGAATTGAGCTCTATCACAGAAAAAAAGAGCAATCAAGACTAGAGTACAATGAACAACTATTGACTGGTTCATCTTCAAGCCCTTCCATCAGTCGACGTAGATCGCCTATTGATCCATCACATGTATGTATATTGATTTATGTCATTATTTTTTTATTTGTAATAGTGATGTAATCCGATTTGCTCTTTGGATATAGTATATTGCTCTTTGGAAAGCCAAGACACCACTCCATCACAAATGAAGGTTGAAAATGCACTAAATGTACAAAGACTATTTTGTCAATTTTTGTCACATGTTACAATACGTCACATGTTAGAATTTTTCAATTTTCACTTGAATGACACTAAAAGAATTTGTGCAATTTGCAATTGGATTATTGACCAGTTTCAACCAGAATATGATGAGAGGATACCATGCACATGCACACAATGCAAAGGCCTTAGGATTCGGACAAGGAGGATTGTCAACGATCATATTTGGGCCAATGGAGTGCACACAGAGAATGCAAGAGTACGAGAGGTAAACTCTTAAAAGTGTTTTTCGAAAATGCTTTAATCTTTGACCCTTATAACACTTCAAGTATAGTTTGGCCAATAAATATTGAGCGATAGGATGAGTGCCACGATATTTTGAAGTTAATCTCTCACTTGCTTCTAAAAGAAAAAATCCAAATAGAATATTTAGATGAAGTTAATCTCTCACTTGCTTCTAAAAGGAAAAATCCAAATAGAATGATTAGATGAAGTTAATCTCTCACTTTCTTCTAAAAGAAAAAATCCAAATAGAATGATTAGATGTAGTTTATCTTGATTTCCATATTCAATCACCCATAATAGACTCATTCACGTCCGAGAGAGAGAGAGAGAGAGAGAGAGAGAGAGAGAGAGAGAGAGAGAGAGAGAGAGAGAGAGAGAGAGAGAGAGAGAGAGAGAGAGAGAGAGAGAGAGAGAGAGAGAGAGAGAGAGAGAGAGAGAGAGAGAGATCATGAAAGAGTTAAAGGTAACCAACACTCTCAATTCTAGGAAGGTGTGTAGCCCTTGTTTTCTTCCGTTAAAGGCATGGTTCAAATGTTTTTTGTTGGAAGATGAGCTCCACAAAAAAGCCAAAACACCTCAGGGAGGGATCATGTGGTGACATTCTGGAGTAGGATACAATCGTGTGGTTCGGGAGTTTTGATTAGCACTCTATAATGTTCCCTGTTTTTTCCTCTTCATGTGTGTTAAGGGTCGGTGTGGGTGGGTGGGTGTGTGCGTGCGTGTGTTTTTGTGTGTTTGTGTGTGTGTTTCATGCTACTGGTTTACGGTTTGTGTTATATATTAATTTATGTTTCATGCTTGAGAGAGAGAGAGAGAGAGAGAGAGAGAGAGAGAGAGAGAGAGAGAGAGAGAGAGAGAGAGAGAGAGAGAGAGAGAGAGAGAGAGAGAGAGAGAGAGAGAGAGAGAGAGAGAGAGAGAGAGAGAGAGAGAGAGAGAGAGAGAGAGAGAGAGAGAGAGAGAGAGAGAGAGAGAGAGAGAGAGAGAGAGAGAGAGAGAGAGAGAGAGAGAGAGAGAGAGAGAGAGAGAGCTGATACATCTAACATTTTCAACTTTTGCAGAAGAAGCCTCCATAAGTTAGTTTCAAGAAAAAGAGTTGCAAGAGAGATCGAGAATATTATTGATAGGATAAATCACATGAATATTGATTTTAGATCATCATTGGCCCTAAATGATGCTCTTGTTGATGATGACCTCTTGCATGATATAATTAGTTCATCAATGCCTTGTGATTCAATCCATGTCTCCAAATCTCTAGAACGTTCTTACCACCCAACCACGCCTATCCTAGATGTTGCACATGAGTCCTCCACGATACTCCACGTGGATTCCACAAACTTGACTACCCCTTAAAAAGAAAAACATGTCTTGGACGTATTGTGACTGGTTTGAAAGATAATTGCAAATTACTACGCACTGTTGACGAGTCAAAAGACATTCTAGGTTCTTTCTCTGACCTTCCTCTTCCACCTAGCTTGCAGCCATCAGCAAAAACTTTTGTTAGAAGTAGATATTCGTGTTGGCCACTCCGATCA
Organism: Diphasiastrum complanatum; assembly: GCA_029204225.1. Classification (NCBI taxonomy): domain Eukaryota; kingdom Viridiplantae; phylum Streptophyta; class Lycopodiopsida; order Lycopodiales; family Lycopodiaceae; genus Diphasiastrum; species Diphasiastrum complanatum. Next base: position 33,486,793 of record CM055110.1, on the reverse strand, counting down.
CCATTACCATTAAATGGAACACCATTTATGTATTGGGGTCGAATGTACATGATCATGCCTAGTGAACACTTTCCTGAGACTGGTTTGGGCCTTTTTGCATTGAGTAGTATTGAGGTCCCTTTAAATAGTGTTGTGACATTGATGCCATATGCAAGACCTCAATACAATTGGAGTGATTGGCATGCTTTGTGTCATCACCAATGGAGGATGCAAGTATATGGCTTGAATTCAAATGCTTGTTCTTTAGAGGAGCAACGCATGCAAGGAGGCAACATCTCAAGGGCAAATCGTACATACATTTATGGACGTCCATATGTGCATGGAAACATTGTTGTATATATAAATAGTTCCATTGGCCACCTCTATTGACGAATTGTGATTTTGAAGAACGCACCAATGGAAAAGAAGAATATTTTACCAGGAATGTAAAGGGCACTTATGTAATGGTCTGTGCCACTAGATCTATCAGGTTTGGGGAGGAATTGTTCATCAAGTATAGTTTCAACCGTCTTCTACCCAAATGTTTGCAAAAGACAATAAGTCAAATGTGAAGATTTAAATTTTGTTGATATGTAGAGATTTATAATCCATGCATCTTGATTGTATTTGATTTGTGTCATTAAATAAGTCAAACGTTAGGAGCATTATTCGTCATTTGTCTAGATCAAATGTTAGGAGGATTATTCATCTTTGAATTCATTGAATGTTAACAAGTTGAAAAGACAAATCTGTCTAATAGATACATTGGTATGTTCATACTTTTTAAACTAAGAGGTAATTTATATTCATATGCAACATTTAGATCCATCAAGTATTGGGAGGAAATGTTTATCAAGCATTGTTTCAACCTACTTCTTGTTATTTTGATATATAGGATACTTCATCCTCATTTAGTGTTGGAGACAATAATCCTCATAATGGTCGATGTAGACGACGAATGCAATACAACGCTCCACATATAAAGCAATTATCTCGTCGTCTACGTCAACCCTTAAAAGAGATGATGAAAATTGATAAGCGCATTAATCAAGAGACTAATGCATCTGAATCTAGCTCATCTAGATCTACTTCTTCGCAAACAAGTTCCCACAATGAAAATGAGCTTCCAATGAATGATGAATTTGAAGTCATGGGAGACATGTTCGATGATATGTACAAGAACAATATTGCAGCTAGACACAATTAACAAGATGAGGAGGCACTTTTGTCTAAAGAAGAAAGAAAATTGCGAGAAGAATCAAAGACTGCATTGTATCCTGGAGCAAAGACATCTCGTTTGGCGACTTTTCTACTTCTATTAAATCTTCAAGCCAAATATAGATGGAGTGATCAAAGCCTCACATCATTATTTGAGTAAATTTTTTTTCATCCACTTGTCATTTTTGCTTTGAAACAAAATTTACAATTTGACATCGAGTGATAGTTTTTTTACAATGACTTCTTTTGTCATATACAGACTATTGAAAAACAAAATTCTCCCAAAAGGGAATGTCATGCCTGAGACAAGAGATGAGGCACAAAAGATGTTGTCTAACATTGGGATGGACTACAAGCAATATCATGCATGTCCAAAAGATTGTATTTTATATCGAGGAAGGTACGAATCACTCAAGAAATGTCCCATTTGTGATACTCCTCGATATAGAGATGATTTGCAAGGGGCAACCATTTCGTGCAAAGTTTCACGACATTTTCCAGTAATTCCACAATTGCAACGTTTATTTCGTTGTAAATCTCTTGCACAACTTATGGATTGGCATGCACACCATACCTCTACGGATGGGATGATGAGGGTACCTTCAGATTCACCTACATGCAAACACATCAACAAAGAGTATCCAAGCTTTGCCAATGAGTCAAGAAATGTGAGATTTGGTCTTGCAACAGATGGTGTGAACCCCTTTGGTGTACGAGCAACTACGTGGTCCATTTGGCTTGTTTGCTTGGTAAATTATAATATTCCTCCTTGGTTGAGTACAAAAAAGGGACACGTTATGTTGGTTTAGCACCTTTTCCAGGTTGGACAAGTCTTTAGAGTTAGGCTCGTGCACGTTGTAGGTAAAAGCATGCTGCCAAGGAGCTAAATCATTGTCCACAAGGTTCTCAGTAGTTCTCACGGACAGCCATGCTACATTGATCATATTCACCCCAAAACTAATTGGTGTGTCCAAGGTGTAATACTTGTGTGAAGATGTGCTAGGTTTTGGATATGAATCTGGTTGACAAGTATGCCTACCCATACAATCAACTATAGCCAATTGAGTGATGAGTGGTGGACGATCCATCATCAGCTTTCGATGTAATCGGTTTCACTGCCCATGTGGTTGGATCAACCTTTATAGCCTGCTCTCTATTTTCGAAGGTGAGTTTTTCGGTTCCCTAGTTGTGATTCACTTGTGCAATCCTCAACCAAGGTCTTCCTAGTAAAACACAGTATGCAGAAGGGAACTCTACTATTTCCATCACCATGAAAGTGATTACAAACTGCATTCCCACTATTGTTACCAGAATGTCATCCACTACAACTTTTGGTTCTACACAGGATTGATCTGCTAATTTGCTGACAAACTTTGCTGGTTTCATTCTTTGCAAACCCCATTTTTCATACAAAGTAGTGGAGATCAAATTTACACTTGATCCTCCATCTACCATTGTTGCTTCGTCCTCAAATCTTTTCTGCTTGATTGGCAGGGTGATGTTGTGCTCTTCACTTCCCATGCTACCCCAATATGGAGGCCATTGCTGGTTCCTTTGTAGCCTGCACAGTATAAGGGCTCCTTCATGGTTCATTCAGACTCTGACTTGAGCCAATCTGTTATAATGCTTTTAGGTTGTGGTGCCATCTGCAAGAGTTCTCCGAAGGACATGTCCATGCAGCTAGCTAATAGACTTGCAAGCACTCCCGATTGTGGAATCTCAGGCTCACCCATGTGAAATAGTACTTCTTGATGATGCAAACAATCGTCTTGATCTTATCGCAATGGGGAGTCGACTGGTGGTGCTGGTATTTCTGATGGTAGAGGTGCTGCAATTTTTTCCTTTACTTGCGCTGCTTCCTCTACCTGTGCATCTTATATCCAATGGCATATCTTTTAATATTGTCATCCTTCCTCCCTCAGATTAGGATATGGTCCTCTGCTTTGGGTTGATCGTCGGCCATTAATATTGATGACGTTGTAGATGGAGCCACTACCTTACGTTCAATGTGCTCGTGTAACTGCCAGCATAGAAATATGGACATTGTACTTTTCCTATGGCTTCCTTCCTGGAACTGCTATAGGTTGTCCTGAGACTAGATTCAAGGGTACACTTGTTCCAGGTCTAATTGGGCAATTTTTCTAGCAATGTCTATAACCGTAGCACCATTTTGACATTGATTTCTAATTAGAACTTAACAAAACTTATTTAACTTAGACTTTGGGTCCTTTTACATTATTTTATTAACATGGCCCAGGCCTAGTTACTTTCAAAAATAATATTTTACAAGTGCTCATTGGGTGATGGATTTACGCACGTAGGATGCCACAACCCTTGCAGCTTATTTTCTATTTCTAACTAATTTTATCTATTTATAGAAATGAGATGAAAAGCCTCGATTACCGAGGCAATTATCGAGGATCTCCTTTCGAGGCATACTTCATGGTGTGTACTGAGGTCTGCGATCTTTTCTCTCACTTGATGTTCACAAAGACACAAGTGGCATGATGCTCTTGATCTTGATTCAAAAGAACTCTTAAAAAGGATTCTACAAAAAAAAAAATTGCTCAAGAAAATTGAAGTTCATTTGAATCTAGAAACTCACAAAGATTTGACTTGATTTTGATCTTCTCAAGTTTGATTTCTAGCCCTTCTATTGACTTCTAATCATGGCCCTCACACTCCCTCACAAAGATAGAATGGAGATAAAATGAGTTTGAATAAAAAAAGAATCAAATCTAATCAATTTTAGGAAGATTTGGACAAAAAAATGACTAAATATCTCTCCCTCTTCTTGATGGTTCTTCAAGACCTGTTAAAAAAATTTAAAGGGCTTGAACACAGACTCAATTAATTAGATTTCATGACACTAAGTCAAATCTCATTGATGGCAAAAAAACCTTTGATGCTTTTCCTTGAATTGGCACCAAAAGCCCCATCAAGATTCTTCAGATATAATTGTTTGGACCTTATGAAAAAGTGAAGTTAAATGCAAGTACAGAGGTGCCCACACGTGTGGGAAGTACAGCTACTAACCCTCACCAAGGTTATATCACAGAACTTCACACTAAAACTTGATTTGAACTCGCTCTCACAAGACTAGTTTTCTAGCAATAAACTTGCTAAAAAAGGATGGTGCTTTGATCATTAATTATCCTCTTGTATATGGCTCTGATACCATGTTGAAAGTACAGTACTAAAGACCATAAATGAGCCTATAAAAGACTCTGATCGTGATTGATTGATTGAAACACCAAGCTATCACAAAACTAGTCATCAATCTCTTCTAGATTAGCAACTTTGCATCACACAATCAAGAGCAATAAAAAAAAATGATCAAACATGCAAATCCAACCCCACACGTGTGTGGTATTGCCTCCAATATAGTTTGGTATCATATTTTGAAAGTAGTCAAGTTTAGTTTACAAAGTGTACAATAAGGCTCTTCTCCTTTGAAGTTAGGTGAAAATCTAACATGTAATAAGGAGACTAATCGACATTTTTTGCCCTAATATGTCAATCTTACCTAACCCTAGAGGTATGGATGGTTAGCTTGATCAAGTACCTCCATGATTTAAGGAGTTTGGTCCTATAACTTAGGAATCATGACGAAACAAACCTAACTAACCCTATGAATGAGATCTAGCATATCTAGGATAGCCTTCACACATGGCAACATGGATTCACACATGTGAATTACAAAGTACATCAAAAAATTACATACAACCAAGCTAGAATTTGTCAGAGAGAGAGAGAGAGTTTATTTTTTCTGCACTCTCATCAAGATTGTGCAGTATATTACTTGGTTAGATGAATCAACCCAAAAAGACGGCTTGATCATCTACTATACCTATTATTTTGAAGTCTTATGGACTATTTTATATCACTCATTCAAAGATCTAAGATCATATTTAATTAGGATTTTGTTTGGTATCAGTTTGACTACTATATTTGTGTCAAAAAGTCTATCTTTAGACACTTAGGGTTCTTGAAACATTAGATTAGCATTTCTTATGGTCGAAGAGGAGATTGCCACCTCCTCTTCGACCATCAAAACTGATAATGAAGAATTCTTCCTCAAGGTATAAGTTTGACTATACTATATTTGTGTCAAAAAGATCTGTCTTTAAACACTTAGTGTTTTTGAAATACTAGATTAGGGTTTTTGATGGTCGAAGAGGAGATTGCCACCTCTTCTTAGATCATCAAATAATGGAGAATTTTTCATCAAGGTCAAAGGCAAATGCAAGAGGAGATGGCAATCATAGGTTCAAATTAAACGAAGAAGACAATACTTCCTTTTAATCAAGGCAAGAGGGGAAAATCAAAGATGAAATGCTTTTATTGCAAAAATTTTGGAAGTGAATGTTTCAAGAGAAAAAAAGATCAAGTGACGATCTTAACCAAGGTAACTTTACTTTCGAGGAAGCTAATGAGAATTCACTTACGATATCTACAAGTTTAATTTTACTTACAAATTATACATGAAAATAAAAGTATGATTCATAATATTTTATAGAAAAAATTTACTCAGAAGCCGCTAGTCACCAAATATTGTTTTTTAATTACACATTAGAACACCATTAGAGGAGTTCTCAATATCAAAAAGACCCTTTGTAAAGATACTTTTATTTTTTTCTTTAGTTTCGACCGTCATTAGGCCCAATCAAAATGCACAGATTTGAAATCTACGTAACGTAGTTCAAATTAACTAAAAAATAAAAATGCAATATAGAAAACTTTGAAATTTGTGGAAGCTCCAAATTTTTGAACCATGATTTGTTGCCAGTCATGTGTCTCGTTGCTCATGAGTCCACGTACCAATGTGTATGAACAATGGAATGTTGCGATGCTAATGTTGTCGCAAATGTTGTGTCTTGATCTTCATTATCGCTACAATCCTTTTATGCCCTTAATTTGGAGGATTTTGGCTTTTGGATGGCCTTAAACGGAGCTTTAGACCAAAAGTTAAAGGCTCTTGAAGAAAACACACTGTTTCTTCACTTTGAAGCAAATCTCTTTTTCAAACAAATTTGAACTTCAGGGTCCCTCTCAACTTAAATTTTTTTAATGAAATTGAAGTCCATTTTGCCTTTCAAACCTTTTCAGGGTCCACTTCACCCATATCCAACGATGGGTTTTCATCTTGTGGCCCAGATCAAATTGATCTTATCCGTCGATCCTTGTGGAGATTGATCTTATCCGTCGAACTTGTTCATGTGTGCCAAACAACACTCCTAAAGCCGCTATAGACTTATTTACACTAAGTCGACCTCCTTCTTGCTGCGCGTGAGTTCTCCTCCACGGCCATTCTCTCTTCACGGCTTCTTCTCCTCACTTGGCCAGCTATGGCTGCCACCAAGTTTTTCCTCCACGCCTCTCTACCAACTAATTCAGCACTCAGATTACTCCACAGCTGCTCACGGCCATTTGTGAGCACATTCTACTTGCTAGGGCGCCCCTCTCCATGCATTCACAGCACTGAACCATAGTCTGTGTGGAGAAAGATCCACGATTTTGTACATGAAAACCCTAGCTATAGAAAGGATGGAGCTTTCTTGAGATTTACTCAATCCTTTTTTGAGATTTTTCTGGCAGTCTCCTACACCACTGAGGTCGCCCTACTGCAAGAACTCTCTTGAGATTTTCGGCTTCACAATTTATGCACAGTTGAATGCAAACAAGTTGTTCTTCTCAACAACTCTCTGTTTGCTCCAATCAACTTAAAAATTTAGCAATTTTCAGTTTTGCTCCTGGATCAAGCCAATAGCTTATTCTGAAGCCTTGAATTCAACTGCACCTGCAAACGATTGCTTGCTTGACTAACCGTAAACAGTTCTTCAAATTTTTCCAAAATTTGACTTCCAGCTAACATCGAACTGCGCCACTTTCAAGCTCTGATACCATGTCAAGGATCTTATTGGCAGTATAGTTAGCTAATTTGCAAGCAATCGGACATCAATCAGATAAACAGTAAAGAGAGATCACACACAGACCCAAGAGAACACTTCTGAACTATATTTACAAAAGAGACTGAAAGAAATATATACACAGTTTAATGTGAGGTACCACTGCATGGCAGTTCGGTCCCCGTTACGGGACGTGTGTCCCAACTTACACTACGTGTATCGTCAAACTGGCACACATGCATATTATCACAAAGACAGTAGAAAACTCAAAATCACTACTAAACACGGAAAGTCATGAACTGTAAGAGAAATTCGGGCTTACTTATTCTAGCAGATGCCACAACCTTTGCAACTTATTTTCTATTTCTGACTAATTTTATTTATTGATAGAAAATACCCTCAACAATGTATTGTGTCAAGAGTGCATAGGGCCCAAATGCACCCATAAGTGGGGCATGGCCTAAATACTTATGGGCCATGCCCTACTTATGGAAGGCCCATAAATAGGGCATGTTTCTTGTGAATTGAAATTTAGAAAAAGGTTCTACAATGCATTCCAAACTTATTTTGAATGTTAGTCACTAATAGTGTCTACTTTGTCATTAATTAATTTGCTCACATTGGAAAACTAAACATCTCAATTCACATACATCTATAAGTTGAAGTTACATAATCACTTCTCTCAGTAACATTAATAACTATGTTTTTAGCTCTATTGTGGTAGCAATAAACTATTTTGACAAACTGCTAAAAGTTGAGGTGTCACTCCTATGAGTTTGAGCACCTCCATAAGGCAAACTTTTTCATGATATATTGATTACCTTGTTTAATATCTTCTTCATAACATTTTGGCCTATTGCCAAATTTTGCATGCAAAACTAGCTAATCGCATCAATTTCAATTGAGAGAGAGAGAGAGAGAGAGAGAGAGAGAGAGAGAGAGAGAGAGAGAGAGAGAGAGAGAGAGAGAGCGGGGGGGGGGGGGGGGGGGGGGGGCACCATGATCGCCCTCCATTCTGCTATGTAGTAGAACAATGTGAGAATGAAATCCAGTGATGTCTCCCCCTTTTTCTCTACCATCGCTCTATTTCTCAACTCACATTATCCATTGCTCTCTCTCTCTAACCCTTCTGTATCTCAATAGAATTCTCTAGATCCATCTTCATACCCCTCCCCACTCTTCTCGTGACTTCTTTCAAACTCATCCCCAAATTTCTTTTTTTAATATGATTCTATTTTTGTAGTGAGATTGTTAATGTTTTTTTATTGCTAAACTATATTGTATTGCTAAACTATGTTTTTTTGTTGAATGTAGGTTAGTGATTTTGGAATACACATGACCGCCGCGGAGTACAAGCAAGGTTATGATCATGAATATGTCGACCTTAAGGCTTTTATGGAATCCCATGGAATGTTTCCAATCGTAGACTCTTAACCTTTATTGTTTTGTGATTGTTTACTTTGTGGTTTACAAATAAGTTTAATCTCAATTTAATTAGATCTTTGATTCTATTTTGTAGAGAGGCTTTACAACTTCAAGTGTTCGTGATGTGGAAGAAAATGTGGAAGAGAACGTGAAAGAGTATGTGAATGAAAGCAAAGGGGAGTTTGAAGATGTGGACACCAACATACACCTACAAGATGAAGGAGGCGAGGAGGGAAGAAGTGATGATGAGTAGAGGTTCTTAGATTAAATGTAAGGCCTTGTAGAAGGCAATGTAGGAAGAGAGAATTTATTCTCTCATCAATGTACTTGTTTCTAAATCAATCAATATAATGTTCTGGCATCACTTCATTCTTGCAAAATTTTTGAATGCATATATTTTTAATCCATGAATAGTCTATTGAATGCACATCTTTTGATTGCAAATGTATCTATTTCCGGCTTCGGGTGTCGGAGGTTTGCCCGACTACCAGTAGTCGGACTTGGCGTGGATAGTCCACGCGTGGATAGTTCATGCATTTTGAATTTCATGACGTCCGGCCGATCTGCTGCCGGAAAAGACATTTGCGTGGAACATCCATGCGTGGATAATCCACGTGCTCGTATCCACGCGTATATCCATGCCAATCCATAGATATATCCACGCGAATTTTTTTTTGCCCACGCGTCCTCCTTTGTATTGTGCATGGATATTTGCTATATGTGTTCTTGTGAACTTGGCTTTCATCAACATGAGCATGCACATCTTATCTATCATTACTTTATCATTGAAGGTGTGCTCAAGGGGATTAGAGAATTGTCTCTTTAAATCATCTATGACCCGATGCTTCTCAGTGATAGGGACAACCCTCTAGTCTCTGAACATATTCCTATCAAATGCCCCATGATAGAGCTCTCTCATATAAGCTAGGACCTCCTTCCCCTTAACATCCTCAACTATAGCCCTTGACGTATCAATGTCATAGTATAATATCGGATCGGCTCTAGCAAGTGGGGCATTGTAACAGGTGGTGGTGCGTCACTTACGTGGTGCTGACCTAGCAATGCGAGGTGTGGAGGTCTGAGGAGTGGACCTATGTGGTGAAGGCCTCTATGATGGTATGGGTGAGGGCCTTTGTGATGGTACATGTGAATGTGCACTAGTAGGGGTCCTCTGAGGACTACCTTGTTGTTGTTGATTTCACACATGTGGATTGTCCACAACATGTACTTGTGATTTCCTAAGGTGTGTAGATGCACCAAGATCAAGACTAGATTGAGATTCAAGATCAATCTTAGAACCTATGGCAAAAACACACTGCTACATGCATTCAATCACTTCCAACTCTCACTGACACGTGTGGGAAGTATTCATAAATTATTCTAAGTAAAAACAAGTTGCTCTCCTCGGGTAGAGAGAGAAAAACCATCATGAGCTCTCAGATAGAGAGAGAAAGATAGAAATCCAATAATACTCAAAATCCAGATAATCACCAAATCAATTAGATCCAAAATGAAGAGTACAATGATACTAGTAGATCCACAAGCTAACACTATGCTTAACTATGATTGGACCACACTTTGTCACCTCTTAATCCTATTGGACCATTGATCCATGCACCTCTTAATTCTATTGGACTATATTCAAGCACACCTCAAATTCCTATTGGACGTCACATGGTTTCACCTCTAAATCCTATTGGACCTCTTAGAATTCATCAAACAAAGGCATTACACTTGACTACACTCTAATTGGCACGAGTTTAGTCTCTTACTCTATTTTGGCTCAATAGTAGCATTACAAGTGGAAATGCATGATTTGTCATCTATGTCAAATTTGTTCCTATCAACATCCTACACCTAGGTGCTTGATGTAAAAAACATAAGACCCCTATATCTAACATAGATAATCTTTTTCAATTCTTCACACTCTTCCTAAAAAATTATCTATGAAGATTGAGCATTGATCTTGATATAACTCCAAGATTAGATCTATGCTTGATGAAAGCACTTTTGCTCAAAGGCTTTGTGATTAGATCGACAATACAAGAGGACGAGTTGACATGCTCCCAATAGATTTCTCCTCCAATAAGCTTTTCTCTCACAAAATGGTGTGCCACTTCTATGTGCTTGCTTCTTGCATGAAATATGAGATTATTGGCAAGAGCTTGGGCCGAGATGTTATCACACTTGATCATTGGTAGATCATCTTCCTTGATGCACTTTAGCTCCATTAGTAACCTGTTGATCCAAAGCACCTCCTTGGTAGTTGTAGTGAGTGCTTTGTACTCGGCCTCACATGAAGAGAGAGATATAGTATCTTGCTTTTTGAAAAGCCAAGATATTAGATTGCCTCCAAGAAAGATAGTGTATGCACTAATAGACTTTCGATCCATCTTGTCATTTGCAAAGTCCGAATCCGAGTAGCCAATAATGGATAGATCTTCACTTTTATAAAGTAGACCATAATCACAAGATGGAGATACATATCTTAGAATCCTCTTGGCCATCTTCCAATGATGGATCTTAGGATCTTGCATAAATTGACTCAATTTGTGCACACAAAAACTTAGATCGGGCCTAGTAATGGTAAGCCAAATCAAGGAGCCTACAAGACTCCTAAAAAGTGTGATGTCCTCAAAGGATCTTTTATCACCTTTATTAGGATCTTTTACAATTTGCTCCATTGGAGTATCTATGCTCTTAGAATTTTCCATATGGAATTTTTTCAACATAGAGTGAGCATATCTAGATTGGCATATAAAGACATGATTTTCATAAAAATCAGTTTCTAGGCCTAGGATGTAATGTATCTCTCCTAGATCTTGCATTTTAAACTCACATCCAAGTGCTAGCTTAGTTTCATCAACTAGCTTGATACAACTTCCACAAAGAATAATGTCATCAACATAAATTAGAAGAATGACAATATCGCTATCAACAATCTTTAGATACATGGAAGGATCATAGTCACTAAGAGTAAATCCTAGTGAGATAAGAAAAGAATCAAGTCTTGAATTCCATGATCTTGGTGCTTGCTTGAGTCCATAAAGACTTTTGAAGAGCAAGCACACTTTGGACTCATCCTTGATGAATCCTTGAGGTTGTTCCATATAGATCTCCTCCTCAAGATAACCATTTAGAAAAGCATTGGATACATCTAATTGGAACACCTTCCACTTAAAGAAACAAGCAAGAGAAATAAGAATTCTTATTGTCACCATCTTTGCAACGGGTGCAAAGGTATCCTCATAATCAAGGCCATGGATTTGAGCAAATCCTTTGGCTCATAATCTTGCTTTATGCTTGTTGATGGTGCCATCATGATTGAACTTGATCCGAAATACCCACTTGCAACCAATTACATGCTTGTTGGATGGAGGATCCACAAGCTCCCAAGCATTGTTGGTGATCAATGCATCATACTCTTGCTTCATGGCATCATACCACTCCTTGGTATTGAGTGCCTCTTGTACATTCTTTGGCTCTTCATGAGAGACATAAAAAACATAATTAGTGAAATCAAGATCCACTTGTTTGCCTTTGTCAACATATGAGAGCCTCTTAGGCTCGGATCTATCTCTCATGGACCTTCTTGGTGAGAAACTCCGAGGAGAGTCTTCTTCAAATCTCGACCCCATCACATCATGATTGTCTTCAAATCAACAATTGGTGATGCATCCATAGACTTCTTGATATCGGCCTCTTCAAAAGATGAGTGTTGATCTTCATGGAAGACAACATCTCTACTTTCAATAACTTGAGAAGTAGAGAGTACAAAGACTCTATAGGCCTTCTTGGTGGATGAGTATCCAACCATGATCCCTTTGCATGCACTAGGATCTTCCTTCTTCCTTGTTTCCAAGAGAATATGGGCACAGCATATGCATCCAAAAACTCTAAGGTGATCAACCTTAGGCTTCTTCAAATATAAGATTTCATATGGTGACTTTCCTCCGAGAGCTATATGTGGGAGCCTATTGCACAGATAATTTGCACAATTAATGGCTTCTCCCCAAAAATCTTTGGGCAAAGATGCCTCAACTCTCATAGATTTTGCACATTCACATAGAAATCTATTCTTTCTCTCGACCACTCCATTTTGAGATGGAGAGTAGGCACAAGAGAACTCTCTTTTAATGCCTTCAAACTTACAAAAATCATGAAATTTATTGGAGATATATTCACCACCTCCATCACTTCTATGAACTTAAATTTTGAATGAGAATTGCTTCTCTACATAAGCTTTGAAAATAAGGAAATTTATCAAACACCATAGATTTAGAAGCAAGAAGATATATCCAAGTGAATCTTGTGAAATCATTAATGAAAGTAACAAAACAAGTGGCTCCTCCCTTGCTTGTAGTTGATGAGAAATGCACATCCGAGTGGATTGACTCCAAAGGATGCTTGCTTTTGATAGAAGATCTTGTAAATGGCTTTTTGTGAGATTTAGCAGTAGCACAAGCCTCACAAGGCTTGATCTTCTTGGAGAATGACTTTGGCAAGCCAATAGCTTTGGCTTCTTTGATCATAGAGAGCGTGCATTTGTAGTTGGGATATTCCAACCTCCTATGCCATAATTCCTCCATAGAGAGCTTGTTCACAAGACCAACATTACAAGCATTCACATACTCATTTGGATCTAGTTTATAGATTCCTTCAAATCTAGATCCTAATGCAAGTATCTCATCATTTTTTTTGATAGTGCCAGTATCAACATTGAATTTAACATCAAGGCCATTATCAAGCAGTTGGCCAACACTAATAAGATTCTTAGTAAGTTTAGGTACATAGAGAACTTTAGAGAGAGAAAGAACTTTAGAGGATGCAAGCTTCAAGGGAATGTTCCCTATGCCTTCAATAGGACATTCAAAATCATTTGCAGAGTATATTGATTTCTCGACTCCATCATAAGGTGCAATAGAAGAGAAAGAGTCCTTGGAGCTACACATATGTGAAGAGGCTCCACTATCAATATACCATAGGCCATCCTAAAGGAGTAGATGAGAAACTAGAGACCATAAGAGATCCCTCTCCATCACTTGCAATAGTGTCTTCCTTCTCATTGGTAATGTTGTCTTGCTTGAGTTCATTCTTCTTCTTGAAGCAATTGGTGGCATAATGGCCTTTCTTGCCACAATAAAAGCACTTAATCTTCTTCTTCTTGAGCTTGGATGATGAAGCATTAGAAGAATCATCTTCCTCCTCATCTTTGTCTTTGGATTTGACTTTGTCCTTGCTTGAGAATTGTTGATGTTGGTTCTTGCTCCTCCCTTTGTGCTTATCCTTGGCAAAGAGAGCTTTGCCATCATTATGAGTGAGAGAGAGTTTGTCCATCCTCAAGAGCTTGTACTCTTGTCTTGATTCTTCTGAAATTAGCACACTTTGGAGAGTCTCCAAACCTGGTAGCTCCTCCTTAATGGCATAGGATTGGACAAGGTTATCAAATTCACTTCTCAAGCCATTGAGAATGACTTGGACTAGCTCATTTTGATTGATGACATCACCAATACAAGCAAATTCTCTATGAATATCTTTTACTCTCAAAACATAACTAGATGCACTCTCATCACTCTTTTGGCTAATTTGAAAGATTTGATTTCTAAGAGTGAGAAGCCTAGAGGTATTCTTAGCCTCATAGATAGTCTTGAGACAATTCCAAGCTTCTTTGGCTGTTGTACAAGTACCTATCTCCCTCAATATCTCATTAGAGACATTCATCTTAATGTAGTGGAGAGCCATCCTAGCTCTCTTTTTGTATTTTTGAACCTCTTGAAGAACTTGTGATTCTTCTTCAAGGCCAAGAACTATGTCCATCACGTCTTGAAGGATCAAGATGGACTCCATCCTCATTTTCCAAATTGAATAGTTTGAAGTGGACAATCTTTCACTTGGTTCCAACAAGGATGAACCCATTGAAGACATTTGAAATGAAGAAAACTTAAATGATGAACAATAAATGTTGCTACACAGTCTCAATAGGATCCAGTAATAGAGTACTATCTCCTCCTATGAAAGATCTTGCAACTATTTGTGAATTGATTCTCACTAGCTACACAAATCTCTCTAAAACAAGATCTATTTCACATCAAATGATGGAGTATAGGCAAAGTTAGGATCAAACACTCTTAACACGTGTGAAATACACTAAGAAACCAAATTTGACTCAAATACAATGATATTGCATGAAACAAAATGGCTAAGATCTCAAAACAGTGCCTAGATCACATGTAGATGAGATTGGTAAGCATTCAACTGTGATTTTGGATCAAACAAGCAATCTCTTGACCAAAACAAATGTGTTCACCCAGGTCTAGGTGCCCTACCTAGCCCTCTTCAAAAGCTTATAACTTTTGATTGGCTCAACCAAATGGAATGAAACTGATTGCATCAAAAACTAGACAAAAATAGCTTCAAAACAAGCTATCAAGCAAATAATGGATCAAGCCTGAGAGAGAACTTCCAAACTGAGATTGGATGTTCCTCACACATGTCTGAGCACCTAATTCCATACAATACTAGGTCAGACCCAATCACTGTCCTTTTGATCTCTTTTGATCCAAAATTGAACAAGATAGCTAGGAAAATGGACCTTGACAATTTCTAGCTCAAGATTGATGAATAGTTTTCACTTAAATGGATCAAAATGCATGGTAACCCTAGGTAGGCTTTGATACCATGTTGATTTCACACGTGTGGATTGTCCACAACATGTACTTGTGATCTCCTAAGGTGTGTAGATGCACCAAGATCAAGACTAGATTGAGATTCAAGATCAATCTTAGATCCTATGGCAAAAACACACTGCTACATGCATTCAATCACTTCCAACTCTCACTCACACGTGTGGGAAGTATTCAGAAATTATTCTAAGTAAAAACAAGTTGCTCTCCGCGGGTAGAGAGAGAAAAACCATCATGAGCTCTCGGGTAGAGAGAGAAATCTAGAAATCCAATAACACTCAAAATTCACATAATCACCAAATCAATTAGATAAAAAATGAGAAGTACAATGATACTAGTAGATCCACGAGCTACCACTATGCTTAACTATGATTGGACCACACTTTGTGACCTCTTAATCCTATTGGACCATTGATCCATGCACCTCTTAATTCTATTGGACTATATTCAAACACACCTCAAATTCCTATTGGACCTCACATGGTTCCACCTCTAAATCCTATTGGACCTCTTAGAATTCATCAAACAAAGGCATTACACTTGACTGCACTCTAATTGGCACGAGTTTAGTCTCTTACTCTATTTTGGCTCAATAGTAGCATTACAAGTGAAAATGCATTTCTGTCTGCAATTTTTACCACGATGAGAAAAATTGCAAAAAACTTTCTACAGCTTTTTTTGCAATTTCTATCGCTGAAACATTTTTTGCAATTTCTGCCATGGTCTAAAAATTGCATAAATTTGTTTCCACAATTTTGTCTGTAATTTTTACTACGACGGGAGAAATTGTGAAAAATTTTATTCAATGTTTTCTACAATTTCTTCCGCAAAAACATTTTTCGCAATTTTGGCCACGACTAAAAAATTGTGAAAAATCTTTTTCACATTTTTTTTCGCAAATTCTGTGATGAAAACAAAAATTGCAAAAGTCTTTTGCAATTTTTTATGCAATTTCTGCCATGATGGTAGAAATTGCGGACAATTTTTCTCCAGTTTCTACCATACGGTATAAATTGCGAAATTTTTTCCGCAATTTCGCCCAAAAAAAATTGTGGAATTTTTTTTCTGCAATTTTTGTCACATTTTCTTGTAGTGTCGATAAAAAAGGTGGTAGATCATCATCAAATACTACTTAGCCTCAAAAAATGCAGATTTAAAGCATAGATCTGGAGGTAAAAGTACCAAAATATGGGTGAAAATCACTTAAACTAATGGATCAGAAACCAAATCTTCATAAGAACTCTCGTAGAGTTCTCTATATTTATATCTAAACTGGATACAAGTGTAGACCAACCTGCAAGAGTCAGGAATCAGAGAATCTCAAGATATCACCAAAAAATACTAAAAAAATGTATTTTGTTTAGATCCTTTGGGAACCAACTCTCGCAGAGATTTTAAAAAATGAGAGTTTTTGATGAAAAGATTATCAAATTTGAGTGTTTGCGAGGGTTCAGAGAGGCAAAATCTATGGAACATTTGCAGGGCATCAAGGTCTCAGAACCAACCTTCACAGCACCAATATTTGACTCAGGGCAGTAAAATTACTCTATTTGCATAGTCAACTGTGTTGGAAAGAGGTGTATGAAAGATAGGTCAAACAAGATTCAAATAAGGTCGAATAAGATTCTAATAAAAAGAATTCGAATGACAAGAAAGAAAACTTATCGTGCACAACTGAATAGACTATCTTCATCTTTCTTCATGCATGACTACGCCTATCAATTTTGAACAAAACAATAGTGATAGAAATTACGTTCGATATTATATTAACTAACTTTGAAGTCATCAATACTACAGTGATTACATAGCCAAACAATAATGCATTGAGTTATCAGACAAATAATTAGTCACAAAGAACTACAGAAACGCATACATTCTGAGATGAACCTGAATGCAATAAAAGATAGTATTGATTCAATATAAAAACAAAATAGAAGTAAATGAGTACAATAAGCTGCGAATCAAAGCCACGTATTCTAAGCTATTTTTGAGTGGCTAAAATGAAAGTCTGAATTAAGCAGACTCGTCGATATACCTCGTAGGTGGTCTGCTAGTCCTTGATGATCTTCTGAGAAATGGAGGAAGTTGATTATTTCCATCATACTGTAGTTACTGAATTGCGACATCATCTTCTTCAGATTCACCGTTAATATGTTGTTCGTCGGAAGTAGATGAACTTGGATCTTCAATGAGAATAGTTGACTGAGGGACCTTGTAGTTCACTATGTCGATCAGAGTCAGACAAGTTGGCTAAATGGGCTTTGTCTTTTCCTTTGAGGTCGATAAATTGATCTTCGATGAAGATGACATCTCGGCTTGTGAATATCTTCGACTCGATGGGATCGAACAACTTGTAGGCTTGATCTGAAGTAGTGTAGCTGATGAAAATACATTTGATACTCTGGAAGTCAAGCTTCTTTTTGAGATCATGAGAAATCTGCACATAAGTAGTACATTCAAATTTTTTTAAATTTGATAAAAAAGGTTTGGTACGTGTCCAAACTTCGAATGGCGTTTGTTTGAGAGACCTTTAATAGGACATCTATTTTGAATATATGTTGCTGTTGAAACAACTTCAGTCCAAAAGGACTTCGGAAGTGTCGCATGTGATAACATGTACTTTGTCGATTTGAGTAAGATTCTGTTCTTTCTCTCAGTAAGATCATTTGAATGAGGCAAATAGGAGGTAATGTTTTGTTGCTCAATGCCATTGTTGAAGCAGTATTCCTTGAATTTGATGGATATTTATTCTCCCCCATTGTTGGACCTCAGTGCATTGATTCTTTACCAGTCTAATTTTCTACATGCTCTTTGAATTGTCTGAACTTAATAAAAACTTCTGATTTCTGCTTGATGAAATAAACAGCTGTTCTTCGAAGGAATTCGTCGATAAAAGTAATGAAATACTTTGTATCTAGCAATGAAGGAGTTTTCATAGGTCCACATATATTTGAATGAACAATATCTAACAGAACTTTTGCTGTATGCGTATGACTCAATCTAAAAGGAATCCTAGTCTGCTTTTCAAGGATGCAGCTATGGCAGATAGGGAGATCAACTTTACCAGAAGGATAGTCGAGACCAAGTGCTGGGGATTGTTGGGACATGTTCGATACAGATGCATAATTCAAGTGTCCTAAGCGATGATGCCATAGTAATGCTTTATTGACAAGAACAGAGATTTTCAAGGCTTGACTGGAATCAAAATAACAATGTGCCAATCTATATAAGTATCCATGCCTCTTGCCGAGTGTAAGGATCTTATTACTCCTTTCGATAATTTTGTATTGATCAAACTCAAACTCCACCTTATGACCTAAATCTGTAATTCTGCTTATTGATAACAGATTTGTGTAGAGTTTAGAAACATACAAGACTTTTGACAGTAGTTTGAATTAATTATGCTAGAATCGTAATCTTATAGTACCTTCACCTTTGATAGTGTGAGTACTATCATCACCAAGATGAACATACTTCTTTGTGCTGTAAGGCGTATAGGAATGAAAATTCTCACGATGATTGGTCGTATGTTGTGTAGCTCCAGAATCCAAAAACCACGAATCATCCAAATTCACATATTTGTCTTTGACCATAAAAGTGCCTTCATCCATTTCGACTTCAGGAGATGTTGTAACTCTATTTGCTTGTTGACCTGGTTGCTTGGCTACATTCTTTGCTTTGAGAATTTGGCAATCCTGGATCTCATGGTTATTGCACTTGCAATACCTATAAAATATCTTCTTCTTCGATGAATTTGGATTTGATGATTGTTCTTGACTTGAGACTGTTTCTGATTCGATGAAGACTGCTTAGAGCTTTTATGCTTATGTCGTTTCGAGCCCTTGTTGACATATAGAGCATGAGATGAAGAGGTAGATGAAGTGTCTCGACTTCTTCGATTATCTTCTTGCAGCAACATAGTGATAACTCTGGTAAGAGTTAAATCCTAGTGTGTCATGATGATCATCACCCAGTTCTCATATGTAGAGGGCAAGCTTGAAAGCGATATTATAATTGCATCTTGATCGTCTATCATTGATCTGACAACGACCATATGTTGCAAGAGATTCTTAAACTGGTTAATATGATTCTGAAGAGAATCATTGTTCGACATCTTGAGTGTGAAGAATTTCCTTCGAAAATGTAACTTGGTAGTTACGTCTCTCATATCATATATTGAGCTCAGGATGTCCCAAACTTCTTTCGAAGTTTTGGCTTCAGCTATGTGGCCAATTTGAGTATGTCATATGTTGAGGATAATAAGCATGAAAGCTTTTAATCCTTTGATTTTCATTTTGAGTCGACTGTGTCGTCTTCAGGCTTCACTTCGATACCTGTAACAACATCCAACTCGTTGGCGATTAGAAAGGTCTTCATCTTAAATTTCCATAAATGGTAATTGGATCCATTCATCTTGTCTGCGATAAGACTAGATTTACTTTGAGAATTCATCTGGAACTTTCGACTGTCGATAATTTGATTTTTGTTAAGAAAAAGATACAATGATGTGGAAATCAATTCTCTGATACCGAAACAAATTGATTTGAACTGAAGAATAATTTGATATCGCAAAAGATATCAAGTATAAGAGTATTAGGCCTTGAAGAATCAATGCTCTGATACCATATTGGAAAGATGTGTATGAAAGATAGGTCAAATAAGATTTGAATCAAAAGAATTCGAACGACAAGAAAGAAAACTTATCATGCACAACGAAATAGACTATCTTCCTCTTTCTTCATGCATAACTACGCCTATTAATTTCAAACAAAACAATAGTTTTAGAAATCATGTTCGGTCTTATAGTTCTAACTTTGAAATCATTAGTACTACAATGATTACGTAGCCAAACAATAATGCATTGAATTATCAGACAAATAATTAGTTGTGAAGAACTACAAAAACGCAT
The DNA here is from genome assembly GCA_029204225.1 of Diphasiastrum complanatum. Taxonomy (NCBI): domain Eukaryota; kingdom Viridiplantae; phylum Streptophyta; class Lycopodiopsida; order Lycopodiales; family Lycopodiaceae; genus Diphasiastrum; species Diphasiastrum complanatum. Next base: position 33,466,670 of record CM055110.1, on the reverse strand, counting down.
ACATTCTGAGACAAATCTGAACAAAATAAAAGATAGTATTGATTTAGTTTGAAAGCAAAATAGAAGTAAATGAGTACAATAAGTTGCAAATCGAAGCCGCATATTCTAAGCTATTTCTGAATGGCTAAAATGAAAGTTTGAATTAAGGGCAATGTTGATAAGCAGTAAGCGCAATAACAATCTCTAAACAACTCTAAGAAGTGAGCTAGAATGCTCAGGAGTATTCAAGTTTGCAGGCTTGAGAGAGAGAGAGAGAGAGAGTGAGCTAGCTATTCAATACTTGCTGATCTATTGATCGCATTTCAATGCCTTTTAAAACAATAGGAATATGAACAGCTCTATATACTAAGCAAAATACAACAACATCCAATAGTAGGACAACTAATTAGGTCGTCAATCATAATGGATAGTGAACTGGCATCCACAATAAACTATCATTGCCTCAACAAAATATTTGTTGAACCATGCTCGAACATTTATAAGTCAAATCCACCTGTGAGGGATTCCCGAGTAGTTATGCAGACTGTGTAGAAACACGAAGAAAACTACAGGTCTAGATAATGAGTTGGATGAAGATTAAAATGTTGATTAGTCGATTAGTAGGAGAATAATCTAACAAGATGTACCTATTGAAATGCAGATCATGCCACTTCCTCAGACTCCTTGGTCACGCCATGGGTCCAGGCAACTGGATCTCTCCTCCAAGCCATGGACATTTACCCATAGATTTTCTCTATCGCTCTTAACATACACTTAGTCTTCATGGCCTACACCACGTGGGACAAGCGCTTCTACGTACAGTATAGTAACCGAGTGCCCATCAAAGCTGACTCACTAGCAACAATAGGAATTGTCACAGATAGAAGCCAAAAATCCTCTCATCGAGGTGCCACAACTCTCATCCAACCATTTATAACTCCACTCGGCCCTGACACACAAACAAAGACTAACAATAGTTATTTCATAGAGGCTATCAATAACCTCGTCATTCAATCCGCTGCCTCTCTGCTCAATAACTTTCTAGTCATTTTGATCTTACCCAAGGATCGCATCCAATCTAACCTTCTGAGCCAAATCATGGAATCCTATAAGAAATTCTCTGGCCCCTCTGTAGTACCCTCAACTGGTCCACCTTTGTCCTCACGGAGCTAAGGCAGGCCATAAAACCCATCAAAATTGTTGAATTTCACACGTGTGGACTGTCCACTACATGTACTTGTGATCTCCTAAGGTGTGTAGATGCACCAAGATCAAGACTAGATTGAGATTCAAGATCAATCTTGAATCCTATGGCAAAAACACACTACTACATGCATTCAATTACTTCAAACTCTCACTCACACGTGTGGGAAGTATTCAAAAAATAATTTTAGTAAAAACAAGCTGCTCTCCTCGGGTAGAGAGAGAAAATGCATCATGAGCTCTCGGGTAGAGAGAGAAAGCTAGAAATCCAATAACTCACAAAATCCATGAAATCACCAAATCAATTGCATTCAAAATGAGGAGTACAATGATACTAGTAGGTCCACGAGCTACCACTATGCTTAACTATGATTGGACCATATTTTGTCACCTCTTGATCCTATTGGATCATTGATCTATGCACCTCTTAATTCTATTGGACTATATTCAAGCACACCTCAATTTCCTATTGGACCTCACAAGGTTCCACCTCTAAATCCTATTGGACCTCTTGGAATTCATCAAACAAAAACTTTACACTTGTCTACACTCTAATTAGCAAGTGTTTAGCCTCTTACTCTATTTTGGCTCAATAGTGGCATTACAAGTGGAAATGCATAATTTGCCATCTATGCCAAATTTATTCCTATCAACATCCTATACCTAGATGCTTGATGTAAAAAACATAAGACCCCTATATCTAACATAGATAATCTTTTTCAATTCTTCACACTCCTCCTAAAAAATTATCTATGAAGATTTGAGCATTGATCTTGATATAACTCCAAGATTAGATCTATGCTTGATGAAAGCACTTTTGCTCAAAGGCTTGGTGAGTAGATCGGCAATACAAGAGGACGAGTTGACATGCTCCAAATAGATTTCTCCTCCAATAAGCTTTTCTCTCACAAAATGGTGTGCCACTTCTATGTGCTTGATTCTTGCATGAAATATGGGATTATTGGCAAGAGCTTGGGCCGAGATGTTATCACACTTGATCATTGGTAGATCATCCTCCTTGATGCACTTTAGTTCCATTAATAACCTCTTGATCCAAAGCACTTCTTTGGTAGTTGTAGTGAGTGCTTTGTACTCGGCCGCACATGAAGAGAGAGATATAGTATCTTGCTTTTTTGAAAGCCAAGATATTAGATTGCCTCCAAGAAAGATAGTGTATGCACTAATAGACTTTCGATCCATCTTGTCACTTGCAAAGTCTGAATCCGAGTAGCCAATAATGGATAGATCTTCACTTTTATAGAGTAGACCATAATCACAAGATGAAGATACATATCTTAGAATCCTCTTGGCCATCTTCCAATGATGGATCTTAGGATCTTCCATAAATTGACTCAATTTGTGCACACAAAAACTAAGATCGGGCCTAGTAATGGTAAGCCAAATCAAGGAGCCTACAAGACTCCTAAAAAGTGTGATGTCCTCAAAGGATCTTTCATCACCTTTATTAGGATCTTTTACAATTTGCTCCATTGGAGTATATATGCTCTTTTCCATATGGCATTTTTTCAACATAGAGTGAGCATATCTAGATTGGCATATAAAGACATGATTTTCATAAAAATCAATTTCTAGGCCTAGGATGTAATGTATCTCTCCTAGATCTTGCATTTTAAACTCACATCCAAGTGCTAGCTTGGTTTCATCAACTAGCTTGATACAACTTCCACAAAGAATAATGTCATCAACATAAATTAGAAGAATGACAATATTGCTATCAACAAACTTTAGATACATGGAAGGATCATAGTCACTAAGAGTAAATCCTAGTGAGATAAGAAAAGAGTTAAGTCTTGAATACCATGATCTTGGTGCTTGATTGAGTCCATAAAGACTTTTGAAGAGCAAGCACACTTTGGACTCATCCTTGATGAATCCTTGAGGTTGTTCCATATAGATCTCCTCCTCAAGATAACCATTTAAAAAAGCATTGGATATATCTAATTGGAACACCTTCCAATTGAAAAAATAAGCAAGAGAAATAAGAATTCTTATTGTCACCATCTTTGCAACGGGTGCAAAGGTCTCCTCATAATCAAGACCATGGATTTGAGCAAATCCTTTGGCACATAATCTTGCTTTATGCTTGTTGATGGTGCCATCATGATTGAACTTGATCCGAAATACCCACTTGCAACCAATCACATGCTTGTTGGATGGAGGCTCCACAAGCTCCCAAGTACTGCTGGTGATCAATGCATCATACTCTTGCTTCATGGCATCATACCACTCCTTGGTATTGAGTGCCTCTTGTACATTCTTTGGCTCTTCATGAGAGACATAAAAAACATAATTAGTGGAATCAAGATCCACTTGTTTGCCTTTGTCAGCATATGAGAGCCTCTTAGGCTTGGATCTATCTCTCATGGACCTTCTTGGTGAGAAAGTACGAGGAGAGTCTTCTTCAAATCTCGACCCCATCACATCATGATTGTCTTCAAATCAACAATTGGTGATGCATCCATAGACTTCTTGATCTCGGCCTCTTCAAAAGATGAGTGTTGATCTTCATGGAAGACAACATCTCTACTTTCAATAACTTGAGAAGTAGAGAGTACAAAGACTCTATAGGCCTTCTTGGTGGATGAGTATCCAACCATGATCCCTTTGCATGCACTAGGATCTTCCTTCTTCCTTGTTTCCAAGAGAATATGGACAAAGCATAAGCATCCAAAAACTCTAAGGTGATCGACCTTAGGCTTCTTCAAAAATAAGATTTCATATGGTGACTTTCCTCCAAGAGCTATATGTGGGAGCCTATTGCAAAGATAATTTGCACAATTAATGGCTTCTCCCCAAAAATCTTTGGGCAAAGATGTCTCAATTCTCATAGATGTTGCACATTCACATAGAGATCTATTCTTTCTCTCGACCACTCCATTTTGAGATGGAGAGTAGGCAAAAGAAAACTCTCTCTTAATACCTTCAAGCTCACAAAAATATTGAAATTTATTGGAGATATATTCACCACCTCCATCACTTCTAAGAGCTTTAATCTTGAATGAGAATTGCTTCCCTACATAAGCTTTGAAAATAAGGAAATGATCAAACACCATAGATTTTGAAGCAAGAAGATATATCCAAGTGAATCTTGTGTAATCATCAATGAGAGTAACAAAACAAGTGGCTCCTCCCTTGCTTGTAGTTGATGAGAAATGCACATCCGAGTGGATTAACTCCAAAGGATGCTTGCTTTTCATAGAAGATCTTGTAAATGGCTTTTTATGAGATTTAGCAATAGCACAAGCCTCACAAGGCTTGATCTTCTTGGAGAATGACTTTGGCAAGCCAATAGCTTTGGATTCTTTGATCATAGAGAGCATGGATTTGTAGTTGGGATGTCCCAACCTCCTATGCCATAATTCCTCCATAGAGAGCTTGTTCACAAGAGCAACATTACAAGCATTCACATACTCATTTGGATCTAGTTTTTAGATGCCACCAAATCTAGATCCTAATGCAAGTATCTCATCATTCTTCTTGATAGTGCAAGTATCAACATTGAATTTTACATCAAGGCCATTATCAAGCAATTGGACAACACTAATAAGATTCTTGGTAAGCTTAGGTACATAAAGAACTCTAGAGAGAGAAAGAACTTTAGAGGATGCAAGCTTCAAGGGAGTGTTCCCTATGCCTTCAATAGGACATTCAAAATCATTTGTAGTGTATATTGATTTCTTCACTCCATCATAAGGTGCAATAGAAGAGAAAGAGTCCTTGGAGCTACACATATTTGAAGAGGCTCCACTATCAATATACCATAAGCCGTCCTTCTTGAAAGGAGTAGATGAGAAACTAGAGACCATAAGAGATCCCTCTCCATCACTTGCAATAGTGTCTTCCTTCTCATTGGTAATATTGGCTTGCTTGAGTTGATTCTTCTTTTTGAAGCAATTGGTGGCATAATGACCTTTCTTGCCACAATAAAAGCACTTGATCTTCTTCTTCTTCTTGAGCTTGGATGATGAAGCATTAGAGGAATCATATTCCTCCTCATCTTTGACTTTGGATTTGACTTTGTCCTTGCTTGAGGATTGTTGATGTTGGTTCTTGCTCCTCTCTTTGTGCTTATCCTTGGCAAAGAGAGCTTTGCCATCATTATGAGTGAGAGAAAGCTTGTCCATCCTCAAGAGCTTGTACTCTTGTCTTGATTCTTCTGAAATTAGCACACTTTGGAGAGCCTCCAAACTTGGTAGCTCCTCCTTAATGGCATAGGATTGGACAAGGTTATCAAATTCACTTCTCAAGCCATTGAGAATGACTTGAACTAGCTCATTTTGATTGATGGAATCACCAATGCAAGCAAGCTCTCTATGAATATCTTTTACTCTCAAAACATAACTAGATGCACTCTCATCACTCTTTTGGCTACTTTGAAAGATTTGATTCCTAAGAGTGAGAAGCCTAGAGGTATTCTTAGCCTCATAGATAGTCTTGAGACAATCCCAAGCTTCTTTGGCTGTTGTACAAGTACCTATCTCCCTCAATATCTCATTAGAGACATTCATCTTAATGTAGTGGAGAGCCATCCTAGCTCTCTTTTTGTATTTTTGAACCTCTTGAAGAACTTGTGATTCTTCTTCAAGGCCAAGAACTATGTCCATCACGTCTTGAAGGATCAAGATGGACTCCATCCTCATTTTCCAAATTGAATAATTTGATGTGGTCAATCTTTCACTTGGTTCCAAGAAGGATGAACCCATTGAAGACATTTGAAGTGAAGAAAACTCAAATGATGAACAATAAATGTTGTTACACACTTTCAATAGGATCCAATAATTGAGTACTATCTCCTCCTATGAAAGATCTTACAACAATTTGTGAATTGATTCTCACTAGCTACTCAAATCTCTCTAAAATAAGATCTATTTCACATCAAATCATGGAGTATAGGCAAAGTTAGGATCTAACACTCTTAGCACGTGTGAAATACACTAAGAAACCAAATTTGACTCAAATACAATGATATTGCATGAAACAAAATGGCTAAGATCTCAAAACAATGCCTAGATCACATATAGATGAGATTGGCAAGCATACAATTGTGATTTTGGATCAACCAAGCAATCTCTTGACCAAACCAAATGTGTCCACCCAGGTCTAGGTGCCCTACCTAACCCTCTTCAAAAGCTTATAACTTTTGATTGGCTCAACCAAATGGAATGAAACTCATTGCAACAGAAACTAGACAAAAATAGTTGTAAAACAAGCTATCAAGCAAGATAAATGGATCAAACATGAGAGAGAACTTCCAAACTGAAATTGGATGTTCCTCACACGTGTCTGAGCACCTGATTCCATACAGTATCAGGTCAGACCCAATCAATGTCCTTTTGATCTCTTTTGATCCAAGATTGAACAAGATAGCTAGGAAAATGGGCCTTGACAACTTCTAGCTCAAGATTGATGAAAATTTTTTACTTAGATGGATCAAAATGCATGGTAACCTTAGGTAAGCTCTGATACCATGTCGAATTCCACACGTGTGGACTGTCCACTACATTTACTTGTGATCTCCTAAGGTGTGTAGATGCACCAAGATCAAGACTAGATTGAGATTCAAGATCAATCTTGAATCCTATGGCAAAAACACACTACTACATGCATTCAATCACTTCCAACTCTCACTCACACGTGTGGGAAGTATTAAAAAAATAATCTAAGTAAAAACAAGCTGCTCTCCATGGGTAGAGAGAGAAAATGCATCATGAGCTCTCGGGTAGAGAGAGAAAGCTAGAAATCCAATAACTCACAAAATCCATGAAATCACCAAATCAATTGCATTCAAAATGAGGAGTACAATGATACTAGTAGGTCCACAAGCTACCACTATGCTTAACTATGATTGGACCATATTTTGTCACCTCTTGATCCTATTGGATCATTGATCTATGCACCTCTTAATTCTATTGGACTATATTCAAGCACACCTCAATTTCCTATTGGATCTCACAAGGTTCCACTTCTAAATCCTATTGGACCTCTTGGAATTCATCAAACAAAAACTTTACACTTGTCTACACTCTAATTAGCAAGTGTTTAGCCTCTTACTCTATTTTGGCTCAATAGTGGCATTACAAGTGAAAATTCATAATTTGTCATCTATGCCAAATTTATTCCTATCAACATCCTACACCTAGATGCTTGATGTAAAAAACATAAGACCCCTATATCTAACATAGATAATCTTTTTCAATTATTCACAAGAATTCCTTGCTTGTACTCTTCTCAAATAGAAGCTTCGGGATTTTCAACGCTCCAGCCTCCTTTCCACCATCATTCCACACACTAACCTCTTCCCCGCTTCCACTCCTACTGTCTCCACTCACTCTGCTGCAACTAACACACCCACCATTACCTCATCCTCCTCTAGCCCTCCTCCCACACGTCAATGCACGACACCTTCATGCCCCACATCTGCTATTTCCACTACTACCTTCTCTGCACCACCAACCACTGCTACCGTCATTTCTGTTTCTATCCCAATCTCTTTATTCCCCATCGTCATTCCAATTTCAGCTCTGTCATTCATCACCATTGCTTCTTCCATCCCTCCTCCAATCACCATCCCATTTGCTCAGTTGAATCCAGATGACTCACAAATCTCACCTGGCACCATCCAATGGATGTGTCTCTTCGATAACTCTTCCCCCACTCATGCCTCCATCCTCTACACCACCCTCCAATATCCTTCCATCCCTTATGTCCCATCCTTCGGGCAGTCCATTCTGACACCCACTTCCACCACCAGCACTCCTCTCGCACCACTTGCACAAACCATCGAGGGCGATAAACCACTATTCGATGAAGCATTAATTCAAACAACATATGTCAGATCCCCTCAACATGCTGATCCTAAATAGCTGGAGGATATGGTCAACCAAGAAGATATTCCTAATGATTTGGCACCTGTATAGAGACGAGGAGGCAAAGAAGTTCCAATGTGTAATCAAAAAACAACATTTGGTGACTAGCGGCTTCTGAGTAAAATTTTTCTATAAAATATTATAAATCATACTTTTATTTTCATGTAGAATTTGTAAGTAAAATTAAACTTGTAGATATCGTAAGTGAATTCTCATCAGCTTCCTTGAAAGTAAAGTTACCTTGGTTACCATCGTCACCTTGATCTCTTTTTCTCTTGAAGCATTCACTTCCAAAATTTTTGCAATAAAAGCACTTGATCTTTGATTTTTCCCTCTTGCCTTGACTAAAAAGAAGTATTGTCTCTTCGTTTAATTTGAACCTATGATTGCCATCTCGTCTTGCATTTGCCTTTGACCTTGATGAAGAATTCTTCATTATCACTTTTGATGGTCAAAGAGGAGGAGGCAATCTTCTCTTTGACCATCAGAAACCCTAATCTAGTGTTTCAAAAATACTAAGTGTTTAAAGATAGACCTTTTTGACACAAATATAGTATAGTCAAACTGATACCTTGATGAAGATATCTTCATTATTACTTTTGATGGTCAAAGATATCTTCATTATCACTTTTGATGGTCAAAGATATCTTCATTATCACTTTTGATGGTGGCAATCTCCTCTTCGACCATCAAAAACCCTATTCTAGTGTTTCAAAAACCCTAATTGTTTAAACATAGACTTTTTTGACACAAATATAGTAGTCAAACTAATACCAAACACAATTCTAATGAAATATGATCTTTCTTTGAATGAGTGATATAAAATAGTCTATAAGACTTCAAAATAATAGGTATAGCAGATGATCAAGCCGTTTTTTGAAGTTGATTCATCTATCCAAGTAATATACTGCACAATCTTGATGAGAGTGCAGAGAAATTAAACTCTCTCTCTCTCTCTCTCTCTGACAAATTCTAGCTTGGTTGTATGTAATTTCTTGATGTACCTTGTAATTCACATGTGTGAATCCATGTTGCCATGTGTGAAGGCTATCCTAGATACGTTAGATCTCATTCATAACATTAGTTATATTTGTTTAGTCATGATTTCTAAGTTATAAAACCAAACTCCTTAAATCATGGAGGTACTTGATCAACCTAACCATCCATAACTCTAGGTTTAGGTAAGATTGACATATTAGGGCAAAAAATGTCGATTAGTCTCCTTATTACATGTTAGATTTTCACCTAACTTCAAAGGAGAAGAGCCTTATTGTACACTTTGTAAACTAAACTTGATTACTTTCGACATATGATAGCTGATTATACTGGAGGCAATACCACACACGTGTGGGGTTGAATTTGCATGTTTGATCATTGTTTTTGATTGCTCTTGATTGTGTGATCCAAAGTTGCTAATCTAGATCAAAAAATTGATGACTAGTTTTGTAATAGATTGGTGTATCAATCAATCAATCACGATCAGAGTCTTTTATAGGCTCATTTACGGTCTTTAGTACTATACTTTCAACATGGTATCAGAGCCAAATACAAGAGGATAACTAATGATCAAAGCACAAAACATTTTTAGCAAGTTTATTGGTAGAAAACTAGTCTTGTGAGAGCGAGTTCAAATCAAGTTTTAGTGTGAAGTTTTGTGATTTAAACTTGGTGAGGGTCAGTAGCTGTACTTCCCACATGTGTGGGCACCTCTGTACTTGCACTTAGCTTTAATTTTTCATAAGGTTTAGGGTTTAGGGTTTAGGGTTTAGGTTTTTTGGTGCCAATTCAAGGAAAAGCATCAAAGTTTTTTTTGCCATCAATGAAATTTGACTAAGTGTCATGAAATCTAACTAATTGAGGCTGAGTTCAAGCCCTTTAAATTTGTTTAACAGGTCTTGAAGAACCATCAAGATGAGGGAGAGATATTTAGTCATTTTTTTGTCCAAATCTTCCTAAAATTGATTAGATTTGATGGTATTTTGATTCAAACTCATTTTATCTCCATTCTATCTTTGTGAGGGAGTGAGAGGGCCATGATTAGAAGTCCATAGAAGGGCTAGAAGTCAAACTTAAGAAGATCAAAATCAAGTCAAATCTTTGTGAGTTTCTAGATTCAAATGAACTTCATTTTTCTTGAGCAATTTTTTTTTTTTTTTGTAGAATCCTTTTTAAGAGTTCTTTTGAATCAAGATCAGGAGCATCTTGCTACTTGTGTCTTTGTGAATAGCAAGTGAGAGTAAAGATCGCAAACCTCGATACACACCATGAAGTATGCCTCGGAAGGAGATCCTCGATAATTTCCTTGATAATTGAGGCTTCTTCATCTCATTTCTATAAAAAAATAAAATTAGTCAGAAATAGAAAATAAGCTGCAAGGGTTGTGGCATCCTACATGCGAAAGTCCATAGCCCAATGAGCACTTGTAAAATATTGTATTTGACATAAACTAGTTTAGTTTACAAAGTGTACAATAAGGCTCTTCTCCTTTGAAGTTGGGTGAAAATCTAACATGTAATAAGGAGACTAATCGACATCTTTTGCCCTAATATGTCAATCTTACCTAACCCTAGAGTTATGGATGGTTAGGTTGATCAAGTACCTCCATGATTTAAGGAGTTTGGTCCATAACTTAGGAATCATGACTAAACAAACCTAACTAGCCCTATGAATGAGATCTAACGTATCTAGGATAGCCTTCACACATGTGAATTACAAAGTACATCAAAAAATTACATACAACCAAGCTAGAATTTGTCAGAGAGAGAGAGAGAGAGTTTAATTTCTCTACACTCTCATCAAGATTGTGTAGCATATACTTGGTTAGATGAATCAACTCCAAAAGACTGCTTGATCATCTACTATACCTATTATTTTAAAGTCTTATGGACTATTTTATATCACTCATTCAAAGATCTAAGATCATATTTCATTAGGATTGTGTTTGGTATCAGTTTGACTACTATATTTGTGTCAAAAAAGTCTATCTTTAAACACTTAGGGTTCTTGAAACACTAGAGTAGGGTTTCTTATGGTCAAAGAGGAGATTGCCACCTCCTCTTCGACCATCAAAAGTGATAATGAAGAATTCTTCCTCAAGGTATCAGTTTGACTATACTATATTTGTGTCAAAAAGATCTATCTTTAAACGCTTAGTGTTTTTGAAACACTATATTAGGGTTTTTAATGGTCGAAGAGGAGATTGCCACCTCTTCTTAGACCATCAAATAATGGAGAATTTTTCATCAAGGTCAAAGGCAAATGCAAGAGGAGATGGCAATCATAGGTTCAAATTAAACGAAGAAGACAATACTTCCTTTTAGTCAAGGCAAGAGGGGAAAATCAAAGATCAAATGCTTTTATTGCAAAAATTTTGGAAGTAAATGCTTCAAGAGAAAAAGAGATCAGGTGACGGTGGTAACCAAGGTAACTTTACTTTCGAGGAAGCTAATGAGAATTCACTTACGATATCTACAAGTTTAATTTTACTTACAAATTATACATGAAAATAAAAGTATGATTCATAGTATTTTATAGAAAAATTTTACTCAGCAAGTCGCTAGTCACCAAATATTGTTTTTTAATTACACATTGGAACTCCTTTGCCTCCATTAGAGATATCCAAATGTAGATGATACAATGTCATCATCAGGGATATCCAAATGTAGATGATACAATGTCATCATCTAAAAAAACAAGACAAACAAAATAGTACAAAACAAAACAATACAAAACAAAAAAAAAGTACTTATTTTTTATTATATTATATACTCTGTTCGATTCAAATTTGGAGATGGCGCTTATATTTTTAGTCCGATGTGGAGATGGCGTTCATATTTGAAGATGGCGATCATATTTTCATTCCTATTGAGGGAATGCATATTCATACATCATGGAGATGGCACTCATTATGCTCAGTCCAATGTGAAGATGGTGTTCATATTTGGAGATGGCGCTCAAATTTTCATTCTAGTGGAGGGAATGCATATTCATGCATTTTGCTTTTTTCTCTTATTTGAATTTGGGGATGGCAGTCATATTCTAGATCCAATAGATGGAATGTATTTTCAAATTTTGAGGAGTTAGACTGTGAATAGTTTAGAGTTCTTAATTGTGACTGTAGATACTATGGTTAGATCATTGGGAGTTGAGGAGGCCTCGAGAGTGGGGGACCAGCATTTTGATATACTTACAGTTACATTTTTTATGATCATGAGGATTGATATCATGTACTTTGATTTTTGAATGCATATATACATGTTGTACTAAGACTTATGATATCGATTGACCTCCTGGGGTAGTCTTAAACTCCAAAATTTTTACTTTCCAATAAGATTTGTAAGTCATTTTTGCTCTTTTCTTTTGTAAAAAATTGCCCTTTGATGATGGATGCAGCAATACCCATGAATTCTTCGTATATTTTGTTGGCTTCTAGTTATCAGCTTCATCTTTCTCATTGTAAAGAATCACAGACTCGATTGTAGATCTGGGTCTCCTTGCCATTGCTATTTTCAAAGCTTCGGTGCCAAATCTCTCTAATATGATACTTAATTTCAATTTTTCGTATCACATCTAATCTAATGTGAATGCCAACATAGTCACAGTTACTGCATATACCATATTTTATGTAATTGTACATACTGTATTTCTATAACTGTAACTAGTATAGTTAGAAAATTCCATTATACTAACCAGCATAGTCAAGTAAATTTAACTTGAGGTATTGACGTCGGACAGATTAGCAAGTTTCGGGCAGGAAGAAGAAACCAATGGGATACGTCCATGCTGCTCGGACACAAATTTCAAAGATTTCTAAATTGCATTTTTATTTCTCAGTTAATTTGAACTACGTTACATAGATTTCAAATCTGTACATTTTGATAGAGCCTGGTGACGGTCGAAACTAAAGAAAAAAAATAAAAGTATCTTTACAAAGGGTCTTTTTGATATTGAGAACTCCTATAATGATGTGGTTTGTTTGAAAATGGATGGTGAGCCGCATGGGAGGCATGATGAGCCACCGCAAATCGGAGATCTGAGATGCAATGAGAGCTGGGAAATCTAGGCCATACAATGTGCACAAGGACGATTGGAAGTTTGCAAAGAAACTATTTTGAGAAAATCCAGATCGTTTCAAGCAACAAAGAGAGGCAGCTAAGAGGGAATGCATATTCATACATTTTGCTTTTTTCTCTTATTTGAATTTGGGAATGGTAGTCATATTCTAGATCCAATAGCTGGAATGTATTTTCAAATTTTGACAAGTTAGACTACGAACAATTTAGAGTTGTTAACTGTGATTGTAGATACTATGGTTAGATCATTGGGAGTTGGGGAGGCCTTGGGAGTGGGAAACAAGAAAATAAGCAATATTGTTTTTTTTATTTTGATATTTTTCTTTATCCTACATGGCATTCCTTAAAGGGTCTCTTTGATATTGAGAACTCCTTTAATGTCAGTTTATCGACCTCAAGGGTAAGGGCAAGCTCATATAGCCGAACTATCGGACTCTCCCGAATTATCAAAAACGTATGTTCCAAAGTCGACATGACCGAATTATCTAATAAAAGAAGCTAAATCAATGTTATATTGAGAATTTTACTTGACCGATATGGGCGAAGCTCTTAGGTATTCAAATCCAAAGAGATAGAAAATAGAAGTTGATTTACATTACTCAACAAAGATACATTGACAATTTGTCTATCAAATATAATCTAATGAATTGCAAATTAGCTCACTCACTAATGGACCCAGGACTCAAATTATCAAAGGACCAATGTCCTCATGTAGTCAAAGAGAAGGAGTAGATGCGTGAGTATCCTTATCATTTGATAATAGAATCTCTTAAGTATGCAATGGCCTATACCAGACTAGACATAGCTTCTATAGTTTGTTCCTTAAGTCAGTTAATCCTAGTATTACACATTGGAAGTCAGAGTTTTGAGATACATTCGAGCTACTATGGACTTTTTCATTTGTTATGGAGCAGTCGAAAATGACAAACTCAATTTTTGTGATTGATTGCTTTCAAGTCTTATTTTCAAGACTAAATTTGATTTTATTCAAGATGATTCAAGACTTGTTCTTATAAAAGTAAAGACTATAAGTTTATGGGTCTAATGATTGTAGGGAATGTGAAAAACTCAGATCCAAAAGATGCTAAAGTTTCATAAAGATCTTGGCCATGGAAGTTATGCACATCTAGATTGAAAAAATGATAGAAATTGTGATGTTAAGCATACTAAACATCAACTAAACATCAAAATCTGATCATAAGCTTCCACAAACAGAAACTTGCTGTCCCTGTCCGTACTTCAGAGCCTACAACCTGCATTTCACACGTGTGAAGCCATAGCAACAAAGAAATCACAATTCTAGTGGCTAGAATGCAAGATATGAACAAAAAAGTGAGAGAGAAGAAGATGGACCTTCAAAGAGCATAACATTCATTCAATAGAATGAAAATGAGATGTGTACATACTCGTGGAGATGGCTATTTATAGCAGCCATAGTGCCTCTTGGCCACTTGTCTTATGATAGGCTAAAATTGGGGTCCAATAGGATTCACCCATATACCTAGAAATTTGGTCAAATAGGAATGCACCAAATTATGAGCCAATAGAAGAGCTCCACACTCGACCTCCTCTAATTAATGTGACCTCAAAAGTAGTGTACACATACTTTGGGCCTCTACATACATGTATGAACCTATCTCTAACTTTTATTTGGCCATAGGCCTACAAAATCTCAAGTTAGGAAAATACTACTAGTTGACAATTTTTCACACTCCCTCTTCAACTAGTTTTAGCATAGATTTAGAAAGTACACCAAGACTTGTTCTATGCTTGAAAAATAAGTCCTTTCCCAATGCTTTGGTAAAGATATCAGCCACACATTCCTTTGATGGGACATGTTCAAGCTTGATCTCTTTTGCCAACACTTGTTCTCTCACAAAATGGTAAGCCACCTCGATATGTTTGCTCCTTGCATGGAAAACCGGATTGCTTGCTAGACTTTGGGCTGAAAGGTTGTCACAAAAGATGATTGGAATCTCTGAAAAATCCAGCAAATGAAGCTCCATAATCATCCTCTTGATCCACACCATCTCCTTTGTGCATGATGTCAAAGCTTTGTACTCGGCCTCACTAGAAGAAAGTGATATAGTTGCTTGTTTCTTCGACATCCATGAGATAGCTCCATCACCTATGAAAATAGCATGTGCATTTATGGATTTTCTATCCATAAGGTCTCCTGCAAAATCTGAATCTGAAAAACCAAATAAGTTAGGTGATGAGCCTCTATAAACAATGCCAAAATCTTTTGTTCCCGAGATGTATCTCAAGATCCTCTTTCCTAGTTTCCAATGTTCTATGCTAGGATCTTGCATGAATTGGCTTAATCTACCAACACAATAAGATAAATCAGGTCTTGTGATGGTTAGATATATAAGAGAACCTATTAGCTTCCTATAGAGAGTAATGTCCTCGAAGGATCTTTCATTACCTCTTATAGTTAGCTTTACATGTGATTCCATAGGTGTATCAATAGGATTTGCATCTACCATATGAAATCTATTGAGAATAGAAATAGCATACTTCTCTTGTGAAATAAAAGTGATTTGAGAAGTTCTAATTACTTCTATTCCTAAGATATAGCTCAAAAGACCAAGATCATGCACTTCAAATTCCTTTTTTAGTGCTTTCTTGATATCTTCTATATCTTCCTTGTTCCCTCCACTTAAAATAATGTCATCCACATAAATTAGAAGGATTGTAACATCATTAGCACTAATTCTAAAGTAAAGTGAATGATCATACTCACTCATAGTGAAGTTTTGAGAAAGTAGAAAAGAGTTAAGCCTAGCATACCAACTCCTTGGTGCTTGCTTAAGACCATACAAACTTTTTTGTAGAAAACACACATGATTAGGCTTGCTATGAGAAACATAGCTCTCGGGTTGCTCCATGTAGACTTCCTCTTCAAGATCACCATTCAAGAAAGCATTAGAAATGTCTAATTGCCAAAGATCCCATCCATAAAGAGTTGCAAGGGAAATGATTACTCTTATGCTCACCATCTTTGCCACGGGTGCAAAGGTTTCCTCATAGTCAATGCCATGCTCTTGAGCATAACCTTTAGCCACCAACCTTGCCTTCAACTTGTTGATAGATCCATCTTGATTTGTCTTTACCTTGAAGATCCATTTGCATCCAATTGCACTTTTGCCCTTTGGAAGCTCCACCAATCTCCATGTGTTGTTCTTCATAAGTGCTTCAAACTCAAGATCCATTGCTTGGATCCATTCCTCTTCTTGCCTTGCTTCATCTACACATGAAGGTACATCAAAAGAAGTTAGGAAAGCATAGTTGGATCCATCCACCACTTGCTTACCTTTGCCATCATAAGTGAGCCTTGAGGGTTTCACTTTATGCCTTGGAGTTCTCCTTGGAATTTGACTTGAAGAGGCTTCTTCAACATCCACATCCAATGTGTCATCAACTCCATTGTCATCAAGCACATTAGTTGCAACAACACCATCATCACTTGAAACAACTTTTGGAATGTTACCTTCATCAAAAATGACATCCCTACTTGTGAACACTTTCTTGATTGAAGGAACATAAATCCTATATGCTTTGCTTACTTCACTATAACCAACAAAAATGCCCTTTCTTGAAGATGGATCCTCCTTAGTTCTATCATCAAGAGTAATGTTGAAGTAGCAAATGCATCCAAAAGTTCTTAGAAACTTGACATTAGGCTTCGTACCAAACAAAGCTTCAAAAGGGGTTTTTCCTTCCAATACAACACTTGGCCATCTATTGCATAGGAAATTTGCACACAACAAAGCATCACTCCAAAAAGGTTTAGGAAGATTAGCATTCAATCTCATTGCCTTTGCACTCTCACACAAGGTTCTATTCTTCCTCTCGGCCACTCCATTTTGTTGTGGTGTTCTTGGACATGTGTACTCCCTCTTGATCCCATGCTCATCGCAAAAGGCTTTGAATTTGTTAGAAATGTATTCACCACCATTGTCGCTCCTCAAGCATTTGATTTTGGTTGTAAATTGAGTCTCAATAGCAACTTTGAACTTGACAAACACATCAAACACCTCATCCTTGCTCTTTAGTAGATAAACCCAACAAAATCTACTAAAATCATCAATGAAAGTTACATACATCTTAGCACCTCCATTGCTAATTGTAGTAACACCATGAATATCCGAATGCAAGAGAGAAAAAGGCATCTTAGATCTAGATATAGATCTAGTATATGGCAATCTATGTGATTTAGACAAAGCACATTCTTCACAAACATGATTCAAGCAAGTAAGAGACTTGGGAAGTCCCCTTACTACCTCCTTTTTGGCTATTACCTCCAAGGCCTTGTAGTTGAGATGTCCCATCCTTTTATGCCATACCTCTTGAATTGACATTTGTTCATTTGCCATGCATCCAACTTGGTTAGCAACAACACATGCATCAAGCTTGAACAATTTCCCTTGCCTTTTCCCTTTTGCAATGATACTACACCCCTTTTTGATCAAGCAAGCATCACCATCAAACTCAACTTTGAATCCTTTGTCAAGCATTTGGCTTACACTAAGTAAGTTCTTGGTAATGGATGGAATGAGCAAAACATCTTTCAATTCTATATTCCTATTTGTAGAAAGTGAAATAGGAATTGTGCCAATCCCCTTGATTGCACACTCACCATCATTTGCGGTATAGATTACCTTCCTATCACCATCAAATGCCATTAAAGATGAAAAATACTCTTTATGATATGTCATATG
Source organism: Diphasiastrum complanatum (assembly GCA_029204225.1). Lineage (NCBI taxonomy): Eukaryota > Viridiplantae > Streptophyta > Lycopodiopsida > Lycopodiales > Lycopodiaceae > Diphasiastrum > Diphasiastrum complanatum. Next base: position 33,448,805 of record CM055110.1, on the reverse strand, counting down.
AGAAGTGGCTCCACTATCAATCCACCAAGGATCAATGTCTCCATGATTAGCCAACAAGCAAGATGACATAACAAAAGCATCATTTGAAAGAAGCTCATCCCCACCCTCATCAATAGTTAGATTGGTTTGCTTTTCCCCTTGATCCCTCTTTTTCTTAAAACAATCACTAGCAAAATGCCCTTTGACTCCACAATAGAAACATTTTAGCTTAGATCTATCCTTCTTTTTGCCAAAAGTAGAGTGCTCACCTTGGTCTTGCCCTTTAGACCAATTGCTTTTACCTTTGCCCTTGAACTTGCCTTTAGAGAACATTGCCTCCTCTTCTCCTCCTTGAGATGTAGAAGATGCTCCCACTCTTGCTTGCAACCTGAATTCTTCAGCCAACAAGACCTCTTGCAAGTCTCCAACACTTGGTAAACATTTTTGGATAGCATAACTTTGAACAAGATTAGCATGATCATCCAACAAGCCATTGAGAATCACTTGAACAAGCTCCTCATTATTTATGCCATCATTAATGCATGCTAACTCATCATTCAATGCTTTAACTCTCAAAACAAAAGCATGTCCATTCTCACTCTTCTTTTGCATACAAGAAAAGATTTGCCTTCTTAAAGTCAACACTCTAGAAGTAGACTTGGATTCATAAACCTTCTTCAAGGCTTCCCAAGCTTCACTAGATGATGTGCACTTACCAACCTCTTTGATAAGCTCATTTGTCACATTCATCTTGATCATGTGAAGGGCTTTCTTTGCCCTCTTGTCATACCTCAATTGTTCTTGAGGTGCCAAAGGTCTCTCCTCCACACCTACAACAATATCCATCAACTCATTCATCTCAAGCAAAGACTCCATCCTTACTTTCCAAGTAGAATAGTTGAGGGAGGTAAGCCTATCATTGCTTTCCAACATGTAGCCTCCATTTGTAGCCATGTTGCAATGATTGATCTCTGATCTTTGACCTGTTCCAATGCACTAAGCACTCTCTTGAATCAACAAATGAAACACAAGAAGAAATCACAAAGATTTGGAACCTAAAACCTTACTTTTTCTCTCTTTTCCTCACTTTTTCCTTAATTTTAGCCACTAGTTTTATGATTTCTTGATCAAACCAAGACCAAACCTCAATATACTTGCTTTTCCCTCACTCCTAAGATTGAAATACACTCTTGAATCATTCAGCAAACTGAAAATCAGAGGGTTACATCAATTTTGAAGTTTTTGACATGAAGAAGCAAGAAATTGAATCAAAAAACTATATGCTAGAATGGAAAACTAATAGGATCTTGTTGGATCTTGCATCTCCCTCTTTCCAAAACAATTTTTGTCTCCTTATTCTGATAAGTACAGAGGGAATTCGCCCTACTTCAATTGAAATGCATACAAATGATGTTTTGATCACAAAGATCCAATTTCTACACATAAATCAACAAGATTTTTAGCTAGAAACTTGATTGGAATGCTACAAAAGCAAACTCGCCCACAAATCTCTTCTAAATCTGGCAAAACCTGCACATTTGGCCGCCTAATGCTCTGATACCATGTGAAAAACTCAGATCCAAAAGATGCTAAAGTTTCATAAAGATCTTGGCCATGGAAGTTATGCACATCTAGATTGAAAAAATGATAGAAATTGTGATGTTAAGCATACTAAACATCAACTAAACATCAAAATCTGATCATAAGCTTCCACAAACAGAAACTTGCTGTCCCTGTCCGTACTTCAGAGCCTACAACCTGCATTTCACACGTGTGAAGCCATAGCAACAAAGAAATCACAATTCTAGTGGCTAGAATGCAAGATATGAACAAAAAAGTGAGAGAGAAGAAGATGGACCTTCAAAGAGCATAACATTCATTCAATAGAATGAAAATGAGATGTGTACATACTCGTGGAGATGGCTATTTATAGCAGCCATAGTGCCTCTTGGCCACTTGTCTTATGATAGGCTAAAATTGGGGTCCAATAGGATTCACCCATATACCTAGAAATTTGGTCAAATAGGAATGCACCAAATTATGAGCCAATAGAAGAGCTCCACACTCGACCTCCTCTAATTAATGTGACCTCAAAAGTAGTGTACACATACTTTGGGCCTCTACATACATGTATGAACCTATCTCTAACTTTTATTTGGCCATAGGCCTACAAAATCTCAAGTTAGGAAAATACTACTAGTTGACAATTTTTCACAGGGAAGCCCTTCCTTGAGGTTCACATGTAGACAACAACAACTGCAAGGCAAGTGCCACAAAAATCTCCAATTCTCCATGTCCCAGTGTTAGCGGTTACGTGATCCCAAAAACAGAAGTGGCACCATCCCCACCCTCTTTAGTATCATTGGCAGATGATTAACCTTTGGTCGCAGGACCATATCCTAATGCAAGGGAAAAAGGACGACAATACCAAAGAATATGCCATTGGATATACGAGCCCGGGTAGAGGGAGTTGCACAAGCCAAGGAGAAACTGACAAAATCTCAAGCCTCAAAAGTTCCCCATTCATAGGCTCACCATTACGAACATATCTCAATGACTACTTGCATCATCAAGAAATACAATTCTAGATGGGAGAGCCAGAAGTTCCACAAATAGAATTGCTCACAAGTCTATTGACGAGCAGAGTGAACTTATCCCTTGAAGAGTTCCTGCGGATTGCACGACAAGCATTATGACAAAATGGATCATTTTAGAACCTGAACCAAAAACAAAAGAGTCCTTGTATTGTGCGGGCTAAGAAGGAACCAACAACATCCTCAACATAGGAACAGTGTGGGAGAGTGAACAACACAATATGACCATGTCGATCAAGCACAAGAGATACAAGGATGAAGCTACTTTGGTAGATGGGGGATCTAGATTCAACTTGATCTCTAATACCTTATATCAGAAATGGGTTTACAGGGACTAAAACTAACAACATTTGCTATCAAACTAGCTGATCAATCTTGTGTGAAACCAAAAGGTGTAGTTGAAGACATTTCAGTAAAGATAGTGGTTGTGAAATTTGTAATCACCTTTGTGGTGATGGAAATTCCAAAGTCATAACATATAAACCCAAAAACTTTCAAGTGTTTAAGATTGGGTTTCTTTCCATACAACATCTCATAAGGAGTTTTGCCTTCAATTGCTTTGCAAGACACCCTATTCATCAAGTAGTTTGCACATACAAGAGACTCACCCCAAAAGGATTTGGGCAAACAAGCATCTAATCTTAAAGCCTTAGAACATTCACATAATGTTCTATTCCTTCTTTCAGCAACTCCATTTTGTTGAGGAGTGTAAGGACAAGAAGTCTCTTTCTTGATCCCTTCCTCCTCACAAAAGGCCTTGAACTCATTGGAGATGAATTCTCCACCATTGTCACTTCTAAGAATCTTGATGCTATGATTATGATGCTTTTCCACAAACAAATTGAACTTTACAAAAGTATCAAATACTTGAGACTTGAAGGAAAGTAAGAACACCCAACAATATCTTGAGTAGTCATCAATGAAGGTTAAAAACATGGATGAACCTCCATTAGATTTGGTGCTAGCAATGTGCACATCCGAGTGTATGAGTTCAAGAGAATGAGATGACTTTGTGATGGAGTTAGGAAACACCTTCTTATGTGCCTTGGATAAGGCACAAGCTTCACAAACCTTGTCTTCCTTCCCAATAGACCTTGGTAGGCCTAAAGCATACTCCTCCTTGATCATAGCCTCCATGGAACCCGAGTTGACATGTCCAAGTCTTTTGTGCCATAAAGTAAAGGTAGATATCTTGCTCTTCTCGGCCAACATGACAACATTAGTATCCACAAATGCATTCAGCTTATAAAGTTTGCCAAGTCTAGTGCCCTTAGCCACTATCTTACCTTCTTCTTGATGAAACATTCATTTGAAGCAAAGTCAACATTGAAACCATTGTCTACCATTTGGCCAACACTTAGTAGATTCTTTGTTATTGTAGGAATGTATAAAACACCTTCTATGTTGATCTTGTTGGAAGATCCTAAGCAAAGGGGAATGCTACCAACTCCTTCAATCTTACAAGCTTCATCATTTGCTGTATAGATAGACTTTATAGGTCCATCATAAGATAAGAGAGAAGAGAAAAACTCCCTTTTACTAGTCATGTGTGAACTAGCACCCGAGTCAATCCACCAAGGATCTTCTCCTTTGAAGCTTGTTGAAGAAAATATGGACATCATGAGAGAGTCCTCATGTGAACTCTCCTCCTCCTCCTCTTTGCTCATGTTGGCTTGGCTTTGATCTTGCTTTCTCTTGAAGCATTCCGAGGCATAATGCCCCATCTTGCTACAATAGTAGCACTTCACCTTTGATTTGTCCTTCTTGACTTTGGTGGTTGATGGAGATGCCTTTGGGGGTCCTTCTTGATCCTCAAGCTTTGTAGACTTCTTGAATGTTGATCCTTTGCCTTTGGACTTGCCTTTGCCTTTGGTGAAGAGAGCTTGGTCATCTCCACCTTGGATGGAAAGCCTATCCATCCTCTCTTGCATTTGGCTCCTTCTTGATTCCTCGGCCATGAGTGTGCCTTGGAGTTCTTCAAGTATGGGTAGCTTACCCATAATTGCATATCCCTGAACCAAATTGTCAAATTCAAAGCTTAGTCCATTCAATATGAGTTGAACAAGCACTTCATCCTTGATAGGGTCACCTATAAAGGCTAGCTCTTTGTTCAATTCCTTTACTCTTAGGACAAAAGTATGTGCACTCTCTCCTTTCTTTTGATAGCTTCTGTAGATTTGATTCTTCAAAGCTAACATTCTAGTTTGGTTCTTGGATTCATAGACCTTTTGCAAAGTCTCCCAAGCATCTTGAGCTGAAGTGCAATCTCCTACCTCTCTTAAGAGTTCATTTGCAACATTCATTTTTAGGCAATGTAGTGCAACATTGCACCTCTTGATGTATTTGGCTTTTTCTTGAGGATGAATAGGTTCACCCTCCTTACCATTTACAATTTCCATCAGATCTTGCATGATCATGATAGATTCCATTCTAACTTTCCATATGGAATAGTTAGTTTTGTTGAGCCTTTCATTAGTATCCAAAAGATATGCATTTATAGATGCCATCTAGTCTCCTAATCAAGGACTTGACACAAATGAAGGTTACTTCTATTGATTTGATTGAAGGTCTACCTTATCCCACTTCTTAGGGACCTGAAAAGATCAGTAATAGACTTCCTATAAAGATCTAAGAATGATCTCTAACAAAATCAAATCATAGAATACTAGAAACAATGCACTTGTTTGATTGAAGTAGACAATACTAGTAGAATTGCCCCTCTTTCTATAAAGAACATTAAAGCTTCCAAATGATCTGATCAAGAGTGAATTTCAGCAACCTAATATACTTCCAAAATCACTTGTAAAAGATCTAAATGGAACTTAATGAGGATGCAACACAATCTACTATCCAATCACAAGCAAAAAATGATCAAAATTGATGAAAAATTGATCTAATTTGGTGCATAAGTCAAGCAATGGTTGGACTGAACCTAAATCACTTTAGGAGGTGTCTACTACACCTTAGAACAGCCTTGAAGAGTCCCCAAAACTCTGATCTTCCCTCTCCTTGAATGCTAGAAAGCCTCCTCTATAAAATCACCTCCAAAACTTGCTTAGAAATCAATGCTTGGAGCAAGCAAAACTTGCTATCTTGGTAATGTGAATTGAATTCAACTTTGCCTCTGGTTTTAGACACCTAAACACCTGCAAATGAAGTCACACAACACCAATCTCCAATGTATTTGACTCACTTTGAGCTCTAGAATCAATGCTAGATGCTAAGATCCAATCTACACAAGATTTAGATCAAAAATTGTGATCAAATTGAATGAAAACCAAGGATTTAGCTCATTTCAGCCTTTAGGCTCTGATACCATGTAAAAATTATAGCAAATAAGGATCCTAAAACACTTGAAATGATGAGGGAAACAATAGATTATGATTTCATAAGATTAGCACAAGTTGAACCATCAAAATCCATCAAAAATCTATGCTTGAACCTCACTAAATGGCCCAAATCCTTGAAGAAGGCTTCACACGTGTGAAAGTACATCCTCCCACAGTCTGATTACTGTACACCAGACCTACATTCAATCCTATAATCATTAGTAATCACAAGTACTCAAACATTATGAACATAGAGAGCAATTGCGCCATTATGAGAGAAAAAACATGAAATTGCTTGATTGATTTTGGTGAGATATCATCACCTATATATACATGATCCATCACGGTTTTGGGCAGGTATGAGTAGCCCTAAACCTATCCCTAATGCTAATTTTGGTGGATCTTTCATCCCTACCAAGTTGGGGTTGGAATCTTGGAGATCCCTCAACAATGCAAAAATTACCAAAAATAGCTCCTATTTTTTCTCCCTTGTATTTAAGCATAATTTGGACTCATTCCAAAGGTTCTAACACTTAGGTCTACTTGAGAACATCCTTATGAATGGAATCCTATGCTATTTGGCACGTGTGACAAGCCACATCATGACCATCTAACTATTTACAAGTCATATGACCAAAACTAGTCAAGCTAGAATTGTGAATTTTTAACACAATGGAGTGCACACAGAGAATCCAAGAGTACGAGAGGTAAACTCTTTAAAGTGTTTTTCGAAAATGCTTTAATCTTTGACCCTTATGACACTTCAAGTATAGTTTGGCCAATAAATATTGAGCGATAGGATGAGTGCCACAATACTTTGAAGTTAATCTCTCACTTGCTTCTAAAAGGAAAAATCCAAATAGAATATTTAGATGAAGTTAATCTCTCACTTGCTTCTAAAAGGAAAAATCCAAATAGAATGATTAGATGAAGTTAATCTCTCACTTTCTTCTAAAAGAAAAAATCCAAATAGAATGATTAGATGTAGCTAATCTTGATTTTCATATTCAATCACCCATAATAGACTCATTTGTCCGAGAGAGAGAGAGAGAGAGAGAGAGAGAGAGAGAGAGAGAGAGAGAGAGAGAGAGAGAGAGAGAGAGAGAGAGAGAGAGAGAGAGAGAGATCATGAAAGAGTTAAAGATAACCAAACTTCCAATTCTAGGAAGGTGTGTAGCCCTTGTTTTCTTCCGTTAAAGGCGTGGTTCAAATGTTTTTTGTTGGAAGACGAGTTTCACAAAAAAGCCCAAACGCCGCAGAGAGAGAGCATGTGGTGACATTCTGGAGTAGGATATAATTGTGTGGTTTGGGAGTTTTGATTAACACTCTATAATGTTCTCTGTTTTTCTCTTCATGTGTGTTTAAAGTCGGTGTGTGTGTGCGTGCATGTGTGTGTGTGTGTGTGTGTTTGTTTCATGTTTCATGCTACTAGTTTACGGTTTGTGTTATATATTAATTTATGTTTCATGCTTGAGAGAGAGAGAGAGAGAGAGAGAGAGAGAGAGAGAGAGAGAGAGAGAGAGAGAGAGAGAGAGAGAGAGAGAGAGAGAGAGAGAGAGAGAGAGAGAGAGAGAGAGAGAGAGAGAGAGAGAGAGAGAGAGAGAGAGAGAGAGAGAGAGAGAGACTGATACATCTAACATTTTCAACTTTTGCAGAAGAAGGAACATAAGTTGGTTTCAAGAAAAAGAGTTGCAAGAGAGATCGAGAATATTATTGATAGGATAAATCACATGAATATTGATTTTGGATCATCATTGACCCTAGATGATGCTCTTGTTGATGATGACCCCTTGCATGATATAATTAGTTCATCAATGCCTTGTGATTCAATCCATGTCTCCAAATCTCTAGAACGTTCTTACCACCCAAACACACCTATCCTAGATGTTGCACATGAGTCCTCCACAATACTCCATGTGGATTTCATAAACTTGACCACCCCTTTAAGAAAGAGAACACGTCTTGGACGTATTATGACTAGTTTGAAAGATAATTGCAAATTACTACGCACTGTTGATGTGTCAAAAGACATTCTAGGTTCTTTGTTTGACCTTTCTCTTCCATCTAGCTTGCAACCATTAGTAAAAACTTTTAGTTAAAACTTTTATTAGAAGTAGATATTTGTGTTGGCCACTCCAATCACCATTACCATTAAATGGAACACCATTTACATATTGGGGTTGAATGTACATGATCATGCCTAGTGAACACTTTATTGAGGCTAATTTGGGCCTTTTTGCATTGAGTAGTATTGAGGTCCCTTTAAATAGTGTTGTGACATTGAGGCCATATGCAGGAGCTCAATGCAATTGGGGTGATTGGCATGCTTTGTGTCATCACCAATGGAGGATGCAAGTATATGGCTTGAATTCAAATGCTTGTTCTTTAGAGGAGCAACGCATGCAAGGAGGCAACATCTCAAGGACAAATCGTACATACATTGATGGACGTCCAGATGTGCATGAAAACATTGCTGCATATATAAATAGTTCCATTGGCCACCCTCTATTGACGAATTGTGATTTTGAAGAACGCACCAATGGAAAAGAAGAATGTTTTACTAGGAATGTAAAGGGCACTTATGTAATGGTTTGTGCCACTAGATCTATCAGGTTTGGAAAGGAATTGTTCATCAAGTATAGTTTCAACCGTCCTCTACCCAAATGTTTGCAAAAGACAATAAGTCAAATGTGAAGATTTAAATTTTGTTGATATGTAGAGATGTATAATCCATGCATCTTGATTGTATTTGGTTTGTGTCATTAAATATGTCAAATGTTAGGAGCATTATTCGTCATTTGCCTTGATGTTTACATAAGATAATAAGTGAAAGCTAATGAATGTGAAATTCATAAATATGTAAATATGTAGAAGCTTGCAATTCTTTGAGTTCATTGAATGTAATTAACAAGTTGAAAAGACAAATCTGTCTAATAGATACATTGGTATGTTCATACTTTTTAAACTAAGAGGTGATTTATATTCATATGCAACATTTAGATCTATCAAGTATTGGGAGGAAATGTTTATCAAGCATTGTTTCAACCTACTTCTTGTTATTTTGATATACAGGATTCTTCACTCTCATTTAGTGGAGACAATAATCCTCGTAATGGTCGACGTAGATGATGAATGCAATACAACAGTCCTCATATAAAGCAATTACCTCGTCGTCTATGTCAAGGCTTAAAAGAGATGATGGAAATTGATGAGCGCATTAATCAAGAGACTAATGCATATGAATCTAGCTCATCTAGATCTACTTCTTCGCAAACAAGTTCCAACGATGAAAATGAGCTTCCAATGAATGATGAATTTGAAGTCATGGGAGATATGTTGGATGATATGTACGAGAACAATAGTGCAGCTAGACACAATGAACAAGATGAGGAGGCACTCTTGTCTAAAGAAGAAAAGAAATTGTGAGAAGAATCAAAGATCGCATTGTATCCTGGAGCAAATACATCTCGTTTGGTGACTTCTCTACTTCTATTAAATCTTCAAGCCAAATATAGATGGAGTGATCAAAGCCTCACATCATTATTTGAGTAAATTTTTTTTCATCCACTTGTCATTTTTGCTTTGAAACAAAATTTACAATTTGACATCGAGTGATAATTTTTTTACAATGACTTCTTTTGTCATGTACAGACTATTGAAAAACAAAATTCTCTCAAAAGGGAATGTCATGCCTGAGACAAGAGATGAGGCACGAAAGATGTTGTCTAACATTGGGATGGACTACAAGCAATATCATGCATGTCCAAAAGATTGTATTTTATATCGAGGAAGGTACGAATCACTCAAGAAATGTCCCATTTGTGATCTCCTCGATATAGAGATGATTTGCAAGGGGCAACCATTTCGTGCAAAGTTTTACGACATTTTCCAGTAATTCCACAATTGCAACGTTTATTTCGTTGTAAATCTCTTGCACAACTTATGGACTGGCATGCACACCATACCTCTACGGATGGGATGATGAGGGTACCTTCAGATTCACTTGCATGCAAACACATCAACAAAGAGTATCCAAGCTTTGCCAATGAGTCAAGAAATGTGAGATTTGGTCTTGCAACAGATGGTGTGAACCCCTTTGGTGTACGAGCAACTACGTGGTCCATTTGGCTTGTTTGCTTGGTAAATTATAATATTCCTCCTTGGTTGAGTACAAAAAAGGGACACATTATGTTGGCACTTTTAATTCTTGGCCAATGCAAGGTTAAGAACATGGATGTATATCTTGATCCGCTTATTGACGAGTTGGAAGATTTGTGGAAGGGAATAAAAGCATAAGACATTTCGCGCCCTTTACATGAGAGGGAGTTTACACTACATGCCATTGTAATGTGGACAATGTATGACTATCCAGGATTAGGTGAATGCTCAGGTAATCATTCAAACAATGTCTATCTTGTGTACATAGGAGTTTGTTTACAATTACATACAACTAGTAATTCTTGACATTTAATTGATATACTACAATGACTATAATTATTCTTTGACATACATATTTTTTAATAGTGATTCATAGTATCCATTTGTTGGGCAGGCTTTCAAACGGTTGGAAAAAATGCTTGTTTTTTGTGCGGGCCAAATCTTGTGGGAAGATACTCTTATAGTCTCAAAAAAGTGGTTTATGAAAATCATTGTAAATACTTGCATGAAGGCCATCCATTCAGAGACACTCATAGAAGAGGTTTTGGAGGAAGAGTTGAGAGAGAGATGCCTCCAAAGAGGATGTCCGTGAAAGATTGACAAAAAGTATGGGAGAAATCTCAAGCAAAGCCAATCGATAGTATGAAAAGATTATCTAACTTTCGTTATTTGGAATATTGGAATAACCTTTTGATTAATCATCTACTTGATCCCATGCACATATTTAAAAATGTGGGTGAATCTATTTGAAAACATATGATTGGTGAAAAAGATACCGTTGTTGCAAGGCATGATCTACACCAAACAAGAATATTGGATAAAAGATGGTGAAGATCATGCTCCAAAAGTACCTTGGACATTAACTAAGGAGGAGCTTAACCATGTGCGCTCCATTATTCATGACATTAGAACACCAATTGAGTTTGCCCATTCTCTATAGTCATCATTCACAGTGGATGGAAAGTTGCAAGGTCTCAAATCTCATGATTGGCTAAAGATGATTCAATTCATCTATCCATTGTCAATTCGTGGGCGCTTGTCAAAAGATATTTGTGAGACCATATACAAACTATCAATCATTGTCAGATATTTATATGTACTTGGTGCATTTTTTTATTTAGTATTTATTGATTGGAAATTCAAATAGACATAAAATGGATTGAATATGTTGTAGACTGATGTGTTCAAAAGAAATCCATGAGCTGGATCTTCGCAAGAGACATGAGGATATGGTGGAGATTGTGTGCATATTTGAGAGATATTTTTTGACTTCCATGATGGACTCACAAGTGCATTTATTGGTGCACTTGGTTGAAGAAGTTTCTATTGTTGGTCCAGTGCACACTAGCTATAAGTTCATAAATTATCTTTTGCATGTGTATTTAAACTAAATCAATTGATACATGAACTCATTAAATAAAACACTTATTTTTAACCATTTGTGACTTTTTAGGTGGATGTTCTTTATGGAAAGGTGCATGAAAGTCTCAAAAGATTTTGTGCATCAAAAGGCAAGGCCTGAAGGTAGCATGTCAGAGGGATGGTTAGTACATGAATCTCTCTTTTATATTACTGAAATTTTGCACCAACTACATCCATCTGCTCCACTATTGTGGTGTGATGAGGAAGCCGAAGAGGTAACTAGTGAAACATCTCAAGGGATGGAAAAGGTCCATAGGTTGGCACCCTTCCAACGAGAAATTTTTTTTACATTCATGCTTTATAATTGTGGAGTTATAAATAAATGGTTAGACCTATATGAAGAAGAAGAAAAAAGAGGGCCTTGTCTAGAAAGCGCCAACGACAAAATAGAGGTAGACACATGGTCTCAAGATCACATGATCTTGAGCCATTGCCCAAGCAATGCACTATAGAGTGAATGCATGACACACTACAAAAAGCAACAAAAGAGGGACAAAAAATTTCAAACGCAGAATGAGACTTTGCAAGAGGATGCGAATGGAAGGTATTATTCTTTAGATAATTAGTGATTTTTGCAGGTCTTTTTTCAACCAGATCGACTAAACAAGATATGGTGGTTCGTAGCTCAATTTGAACCACGTTCATGATGAGTATTTGAGCGTGCAAATGTTGAGAATGAAATGGAAAGCCTTCATTTTAACTATGAGATTGAGCTACCTAGAGATGTAGTAAATCGTCAAACCATACTTGAAGCACCCACTTCCATAGATGTTGAGAATAGAAATTCTAATAGTCAGGATGATGAAATAATTTTTGAAAGTGAGAGCGATGATGAAAATCATCTAAGAGGAGATGAATTGCATGATGTTGTCGTTGATGAAATTGATTCTTGTAATTCTGAAAAAAAAATTGATTATTGCAATTCTAAATGAAATTGATTCTTGCAATGCTTTCAAATGATTGTTATTTAGCCAAAATAGATCTCATTTATGGTCAAGTAATTGAAAAGAATAGACAGTTTGACTTCAATCCTATTTTTTTAGAGATAATGTTAGTGAAGATAAATGTACGGCTTCATGTTCCAAGAAAATTCACATTTTTTAATAAATGTTGCAAAGGTAGTAATTCACTAAAAGCATGTGAGTTAATAAAATCACCACCACAAACTATGACAAAATCAAGTGTCTCATCATACTCAATCCCCTTGAATTGAGCATATCCCTTGGCAACTAGTCTTGTTTTATAATTGTTCACACTACCATCTTGATTAAGCTTGATCTTAAAGACCCATTTGCAAATAGTAACATTTTGTATATTTGATGGATGATCAATAATTTTACAAGTACCTCAAACAATGCATCATATACTCACTTTTCATTACATCAAATCACTCTTTTGTTTTTACAGTTTCATTCACACTTGAAGAAAGATCATCAAACTTAAGGTAGTAATAAGGGCAATAAAAATTAAACAATCATCAACTTGTAATTGCTTCTCTCTTTCTTGTATTTGAGTCGTGATGGTTGCATTTGGGCTCTGATACCATCTTAAAATCAAAGGTTATAAACCTCATTTGGATATTGAAACCTTGACAAAGCATCAAAGGTTTCACTTATATCTAATAGATAGAAAACTAACACACAATTCCACCTATTTTGCATCTAATTGGCAAGAGATTTTAAACACCACAATAAAACTAGAAATAATTGATCTTCACATCCTGTCACACACGTGGAAAGTATAATACTTTGTTCAGAATCAGATCTATTCATTAGACACAAAAACTATCACATTCATCCTTGCAGATTGCTTGGGGTATGTGTACATTTTTCACTCCATTACTACCTACTAAATGAAAATTAGAACAGTCATCAATTCTTCATTAAAGAGCAAACTTGCCAAAATCACCATCTCTTGATAATCTCTCGAAGTATGTACAAAATGAACTCTCAATCCATATCAAATGATCTCGGATATGAGATTAGATAGAGTGCCATTAGGGTAGATCCTAAACCCCTGGCTATCAAAGCCTTAGATCATGCATAATTACTCTCTTAGTAGCTCGAGTCAACTGCCTTATAAAAATAGGTGGCCGACCTCATCAAAATTCCCAATTATCTAGGAACATCATGATATAATTCACTTTAGAAAAATATTTATTTAACTAATTCCATTTCATTATGAACATGCAAGAAAAAAAAAAAACCTCATAATATAATTCACCTTAGATAAAAAAATATATAAACTCATCATAATATAAGTCACTTTAAAAATATATTAATTTAACTAATTTCATGTCATTATCAACATGCAAAAAACCAAAAAAAAAAAATGTGTGTGGATAATCCATGCAAAAGTATCCACGCGTGGATATCTTTAACTTCCGGTCCGGTCCGATGAACAAACTGTAATTTGCATGGATAATCCACGCGTGGATTATCCACGCAAAAACTGCTTTCCGGCACCGCCAACCTTCTGTCCCAAACAGTTGCCAAAATTTTCAAAATTCAATTTCGCGTGGATAATCCACACGCATAAATTTTTTGGCGCCGTGTCAGAAAAACACCAGTGGACTGGCCGGAGGCGTGTTCAAAATTTTTTCGGCGTGGATGTTTCAAGCAAACAGAATTTTGAAAAATCGACTAAGTGTCGGGTCTCGTGTGGATACTCTGCGTGATAAACACAGAGTTCTCATTAGAGAAACTTAGAGCCCGACGAGGGCCTTTGAAAAAGATTTTTTTCAATTTTTTATTTTATGTTTGTTGCCATGTGGACCAATTGAAACCTTAGCTTCAAGGTTCTACGTAACGTAGAATGTTCCAAATATAGATAAAATAAAAACTTTTTAAATATATTGCTGTTTTGTCGGGCAGCATGTGTAAATGCTATTGGTTGATGAGGCCTGCCCTTCCAGCTCATCACTGTCCGAAGAGACTCAAAAATATTGAAAATGAATATGACAGATGGTTGAGATGAGAAAATCGATGTACCATTAATGTATATGCATTGTCAAACCATGGTTAACAGGGATAACTAGAGTTAACTTGTGGCGCCAAATAGATCAGTGTTTCAAATTTTTGTCTACATTTTTTCTCATATTCATGGCTTTTTGTCTACGCAAATTTTCTGATTTGCTAGTCGATAGCTCATTGATTCAGAGATAAACTATTCGACCACATAGCGGGAGGCACTGACTATGATTTATGCGGTTAAGAAATTTCAACATTATTTGATGGCCACCCATTTTGCTTTTTATATGAACCATCACCCTTGTTTTATCTTGTTGATAAAACTTGCAAGACATGGAGAATTACTCGTTGGTTACTTCTGTTGTTGGAGTTTGATTTTCGGATCATAGTGCGCAAGAGGAAACATCATTATATGGCAGATCATGTGTCGCAAATCAAGAGGAAGATGAATTGAGCTCCTTTGGCTTAGTAAAGTCCCATCTTAGAATAAAATATTCAAGGTAGGTAGAAGCAAAAATTCGAGCTACCATAGGAATCACCATTTGTACTTTACATGCCACATTTAATGCATGAAAAGACTAGGTGGCACAATTAGACATAGTGAGGTGGCTTGGATAAGTCTAGATAGCTTGAGAGGTGGAGGAGAGTCCATGGATCTATATATATGTTATGTACTTTCTTTGAGAAAATGATGAAATTTGTGTGTAATGCAAATTTGGAGACAAGCTCTTTGTGCCCTCTCTCTCTCCACAAGTTTTGTACTTGTTATTTTCTCTCTCTGGCCGAGTAGAGGCATTTATGATGCTTAGTCTTATGTTTTGTTGACATATCTTGCTTGTAACACAATAATATTGCTTGTATGATCAGCTTTCCTATTGACAACCAATGCTAGTCTGATTTTTATGGTGTTATTGTGCTTAGGAGATCAAAAATACATGTGTAGGGCGTCCCACACGTGTGAATTCAGCATGGTATCAAAGCCTACCTAGTTTTACAAGCAAATCTAATCAAAAAGTTTGCAGATCCGATCGGATTTCAAGCTAGGAATTGTCTAGATTCTACCTTCTAGCTAGTTTGCATTTGTCTTGTGATTCCGAACTTCAAACCACATTGAATGGGCCATATTAGGTACTGTACAGAATTTCAGGTGCTGGCACGTGTGAAATCCGCCCATTTTCAGTTTGGTGGTTCTCTCTCACCTCAAATTTCAAGCAAATTAGCCCACTAGAAAGCTAGAAATGTGTAGAATCTGATGCAATTTGAATCATGACAGTTGGATAAGCCAATCAGAAGTTATAAGCTTTTGAAGAGTCATAGGTAGGGCACCTAGACCTGTGGAAAATCGTGAGTACATGTCATTTATTGCCTGAATGATCACAAAAATCATCCAGAAGTTGACCAATCTCATCTATATATGATTTAGACAAGATTTATAGGTTCTAGACAAATTGTTTCATACAAATAGATTGTATTTGAGCCAATTTGACATTTTTGGAATATTTCACACGTGTGAAATTCAGAGAACCATAACTTTTGCCATACTTCATCTTTTTTGATGATTCAAATCTTGTTTTAGATAGATTGTCAAGCTAGTGAGATCTATCTCACAGTTTTTTACTTAGTCTTACATAGGATTTGGTTTTGTACCCTTGATTGGTCCCTATAGTGAGAAGATAAGCAATTCTTTCATCCATTTTTTTTATTTTCCATCATTCTTTATGACTTCAATAGGTGTCTTTCTATTAGAAGCAAGTGAAAGATTGACAACCTCCAATTACTCAATTTGGAAGGTTAGAATGGAATCTGTCTTAATACTACAAGATGTGATGGATATTGTACTTGGCATTGAAGAAGAACCACAAACTCCTCAAGAAATTCCAAAGTGCAAAAAGAGAGTCAGGATGGCTTTGCATTATATTAAGATGAATGTCTCAAATGACATCTTAAGAGAAATTGGTGCTTGTACTACTGCCAAAGATGCTTGGGATACTTTCAAGTCTATCTATGAGGCAAAGAATACTTCTAGACTTCTAACACTTCTAGACATCTAGACTTCTACACTTTTCAAAGTGTACAGGCAAAGAATACTTCTAGACTTCTAGACTTCTAGACTTTTCAAAGTGTACAGAGAAGTAATGAATGTGCTTCAGCTTATGTAATGAGAGTTAAAGACCTCCATAGAGAATTGTCATGCATAGGAGACTCCATCAACCAAAATGAACTTGTTCAAGTCATACTTAATGGGTTAAAGGAGGAATATGACAACCTTGTTCAGAGTTATGCCATTAAGGAGGAGCTACCAAGTTTGGAAGCACTCCAAAGTGTGCTCATTTATGAAGAATCAAGACAAGAGTATAAACTCTTGAAAATGGAGAGACAGTCTCTCAACATTGATGGTAAAGCTCTTTTTACCAAAGACAAGCACAAGACAAGAAGTAAGAATCAACACCAATCCTCTTCAAGCAAGAACAATCTTATTTCCAATGAGAAAGGAGATGAGGATGAGTCCTCTCAAGCTTCCACATCCAAAAAGAAGAAGAAAAACATTAAGTGTTTCTTTTCTGGCAAGAAGGGGCATTATGCCACCAATTGCTTCAAGAAGAAGAGTCAATTCAAGCAAGCCAACATTTCTAATGAAGAGAAGGAAGATGCTCATGCAAGTGATGGAGAGGGATCTCTTATGGTCTCGAGTTTTTCTTCATCACCTTTCAAGAAGGATGGTTTGTGGTATATCGATAGTGGAGCTTCCTCACATATGTGTAGCTCCAAGCATTCTTTTTCATCCATGTCACCTTATGAAGGAGCCAAGAAGTCCATCTCCACAACAAATGATCATGAGTGTGCTATTGAAGGCATAGGGACCATTCCCTTAAAGCTTTCTTCATCAAAAGTTCTTTCTCTATCTAATGTACTTTTTGTTCCCAAGTTAACAAAAAATCTTATTAGTGTTGGGCAATTGTTTGATAGTGGACTAGATGTGAATTTCAATGTTGATACATGTACAATCAAGAAGCATGATGATATCCTTGCATTTGGGTCTAGATATGGTGGAATCTACAAGCTTGATCCCAAAGAGTATGGTAACTCTTGTGATAGTGCTTTTGCTACTCATATGTCCATAGAAGGTTGGAAAATTTTAACTATAATTCTATGGTGTCCATGGTCAAGAAAGCCAAAGCTATTGGCTTGCCTAATCTTATTTCCAAGAATTTCAAGCCATGTGAGGCTTGTGCCATATCTAAGTCTCATAAGAAGCCTTTTTCAAAGTCATCTACCAAGACTACACATCCATTGGAGCTCATACACTCGGATGTGCACTTCTCATCTTCAAAGAGCAAGGGTGGTGCTACTTGCTTTGTAACTTTCATTGATGATTTCACTAGATTTACTTGGGTATATCTTCTAGCTTCAAAATCTATGGTGTTTGACTATTTCCTAAAGTTCAAAGCTCTAGTTGAAAAGCAATTTTCTTACAAAATCAAGATTCTTAGAAGTGATGGAGGTGGTGAGTACACTTCCAATAAATTTCATGATGATTGTGAGCTTGAAGGCATTAAAAGAGAGTTTTCTTGTGCATATACACCATCTCAAAATGGGGTGGCTGAAAGAAAGAATAGAACACTGTGTGAATGTGCCAAAACCATCAGAATTGAGACATCCTTGCCAAAAGACTTTTGGGGTGAGACCATCAATTGTTCAAACTATCTTTGCAATCGACTCCCTCATGTTGCACTTGGAGGAAAGTCACCATATGAAGCACTTTATTTGAAGAAACCTAAGATTGAACACCTTAGAGTATTTGGATGCATATGCTTTGTCCCTTGGAAACGAGAAAGAAGGATGATCCTTGTGCAAGCAAAGGAGTATGGTTGGATATTCATCCAACAAGAAAGCCTATCGAATCTACATGCTCTCTACCTCTAAAGTAATTGATAGTAGAGATGTAGTTTTTCATGAAGAAGAAAAGTCCAATCTTGGAGGGGCCGAGATCAAGCAACCTCAAAATCTATCACCTATTGTTATTGAAGACAATCAACATATGGAGGAGTCAAGATTTGAAGATGGAAGTCCTCAGATTTTCACTCCTAGAAGATCCATGAGGGAGAGATCCGAGCCCAAGAGGCTCACTTATGATGACAAAGGAAAACAAGTGGATCTTGATTCCACTTATGCTTATTTTGTTTCTCATGAGGAGCCCAAAGATGTTCAAGAAGCCCTCAATACCAAGGAGTGGTATGAGGCCATGAAGATTGAATATGATGCCTTGATCACCAACCACACATGGGAGCTAGTGGATCCACCACTTAACATGCATATCATTGGATGCTAGTGGGTGTTCAAAATCAAGTACAATCATGATGGCTCCATCAACAAGTACAAGGCAAGATTATGTGCTAAAGGCTTTGCACAAATATATGGCCTTGACTATGAAGAAACCTTTGCCCCTATAGCAAAGATGGTGACAATAAGAATCATAATCTCTCTTGCCTTATTTTTTAAGTGGAAACTGTTTCAACTTGATGTCTCCAACGCCCTTTTGAATGGCTATCCTGAGGAGGAGATATACATGGAACAGCCTCAAGGATTTATCAAGGATAAATCTAAGGTGTGTTTTCTATTTAGAAGTCTTTATGGCTTAAAGCAAGCACCTAGATCATGGTATTCAAGACTCAACAACTTTCTACTTTCATTAGGATTTGTGCTTAGTGACTATGATCCTTCTATGTACTTAAAGTTTGATGGTAGTAATAATGTCATTCTTCTAATCTATGTAGATGACATTATTCTTAGTGGAAGTTGTTTGATGCTATTTCAAGAAACCAAAGATGCATTAGGAAAAGAATTTAAAATGCAAGGTCTAGGAGAGATCCATTACATTTTGGGCCTTGAACGCATTCGGCTTTGTCTTCTACAATTACTGTCTCTCCATCAATATTATGTCCACCTTTTGATGTCAATATTGTTGGTGCATAGACAATTGGCTGTGGAAAACCAAGTTGACTTTGGATTCTACGAAACTCCTCCTCAGAAGGTAGATCATCTTCTTTATTGCGCATTTCCTCCACAGCCATTTTCATGCAATCTTTCCCTGAATAAAACTTATCATTATGTACATCGTCAACATCAAGGAGAAGATCATCAGCATCAAAATCAATTATATCCAAAAATTCATCAAGCTCTTTGCTCAAAATGCAAAGAGTCTCAGCTTCAGTGAAGTCAAAAAGATCTAATATATCCAATATTGTCAAAAAGGAATTATTATCTATATTATAAGTAGGCAAAGTGATCAAAGATTTATCAGAAGGAGAAAGGGTAGTGGGCGTTCTAGGGACTATAGAAGTAGCCCTATTTCAGTAGGATCAAAATCAGAACAATCATCTAAATTAACACTCGTGTCAATAAAAAAGACATCTATATCTACAATCTTTGACTTTTCAGACTTTGTATCACTAGAAGAAGCTGCTTCAGAAGTGGAGGGCACAGAGTCCGAATTGTCAGAAATATTCAACAAAAGAAAAAAAAACAAAAGCAGACTGAAAATCAACAAATCTACATTTTTTATTATGAATTGGGCACTCATCTACAAACTTGAAATCATTATGTAACTTGGTAAACATTTTGTCAAGCTTAGCTTTGTAGATATGCTTGTTGAGTGCCACCAGGTCCTGATAATGAGTCATGTCTTTATTCTGAGACCTGAATAACGGAGTACTGAGCAGAGACTTAAATTTGAGATATATCTCAAAAAATGCCTCCACACCAGGGCCCTCAGTTATAGAAGGTAGAATAAAAATAAAAGAAGAAAAAAGAGATTTAAAATAGTCCAACCTATCAGTAATACCAAATTCATTAAAAAAAGAAAACAAACTGGATTCAAAATTAGACATTTTAAACAAAAATAATAGAACTGAAGTTCCAAATATCACTCTCAGACGCAAACCCCAGGTCAGACAAGCACGTCAAGGCAATGTGCGCTCGAGAGAGATATTGGAAGCTGGAGTATCGGATCCGAGCGCAAGAACAATGAGCAAGAAAGAAAAGGGATATGAAACGTGCTTAAATGCGATGCCAGAGAATGCAGTATCTGATCCAGGCGCATACTAGTCAACGAGACGTAATGAGAGCAAGCGACGTACTTTAAATTGATATCCGTCAAAGCAATTATAAATTTGCATGAAAATCCGAACTGAAAAAAACCTATTTATATAAAAAAATTTGCACGTGTGGAGGAGTGGCAAAGGAACCCGTGTCGGCATGTGATTGGCCAAAATAAATGTGTCATACCTTGAATGATTGATCTGATATCTGTCACGTGCGAGAATGACACGCATCGATAAGGGATTCGCGCATGTGTCTCAGCCCACGTGTCCTCATAATTGGGTCATCATTATCAGTACGGACATTCCACGTGGTCTAGTCATCTAACAACACGTGTCTCGGCCGTTTTTTCACATGTGCAAAAATCTGCAAAAATTTATTAAAAAAAGAAAGCAAACTCGATTCAAAATTAGACATTTTAAACAAAAATAACAGAACTGAAGTTTCAAATATCGCTCTTAGGCACAAACCCCAGGTCCGACAAGCACGTCAAATCAGCATGCACTCGAGAGAGATATTTGAAGTTGGAGTATCGGATCAGAGTGCAAGAACAACGAGCAGAAAAGAAAAGGGTTGTGAGATGTGCCCGAATGCGATACCAAACGATGCAGTATCGGATCCAGACGCATAATAGCCAACGAGATGTAATGAGAGCAAGCGACGCGCTTGAAATCGATATCCGGCAAAGCAATCGTGAATTTTTTTGAAAATCCGAGCCCAAAAAGACATATTTATAAAAAAAAAAATTGCACGTGTGGAGGAGTGGCGAAGGAACACGTGTCGACTTGTGATTGGCCAAATTCAATGCGCTGTACCTAGTATGATTGATCTGACATATGTCAGGTGCGAGAATGACTTGCGTCGATTAGGGAATTCGTGCACGTGGTCTCATAATTGGGTCATCATTGTCAGTACGGACATTCCACGTGGTCTAGTCATCTAACGACATGTGTCTCGGTTGTCTTTTCACACATGAAAAAATTGCGTATATATAAGTCCTCGCAATTTTTATTTTTTTCGCAAAATTTTCACTTTTAGCTCCTGATATCGCTCTCAAGCACGCTCTTTCATCTTTCAAGCTTCCTCCCTCTCACAGTGCGCTCGAGTCCGACACCTCCTGCTGTGCAATATTGCTTTTGAGTGCACATCTCTTTTCCGCAAATAATCTCTGTAGATCTTGCGCTCGAAACCAATATTCAGTGCTGGTATCGATCTCAAGCGCCCTTTCATCGCAATTTTTTTTGTTTTGTTCAAACTTCTTTTTGTTAATTTTCTTCTTCCGAGAATGATGGCCAGGACCAAATCCACCACTCGTGCCATCACCACTGTACAACCATCCCATTCTTGTGTTTCTCATGGTACTGGTAGTAGGCGTGACAAGAAGCAGATTTGGCTGAGGGAGATCTGGAAAACTCCAGAGATCAACTGAATTGTTGATCCCTAGAGCTCCTTTTGGCCGATCTGTACAGAATATCACTCTGTCACTTGGGATGGATGTTCGTTTTGTCGTGATAGCCATGCAGGCCTTGTAGGGTGCTGTAGAAGATTTTATGTCCCAATTTTTTGAGGATACTTGTCTTTTGACAGTGCATGGTAAGCGTGTCACCATCATGCCAAAGGATTTCGTCATTTTCAAAAGGCTTCGAGACAGATATTTTGGTTTGCATGTTGATAATGTCAGCACCTCCAGAGACCTGCCTCTGGATAGAACCAACGTCCCTACCACCTCTAGGAGGAAGAGAAAGCATGTTGTCCCCAAGAAGGCTGGATCTTGAAGGCCAGTTGCTTCCCTTCTTCTTAGACGTATCCTAGCCAAGAGACCCCGTGTCTTCCTGAGCTCTGAGTCACATGCTAGAGAATCTGACTCAGATCGAGAATCTTCACTCAGTCCTCCTCCTGTTATTCGTCCAGCTCCTCAACAGGTTTCATCACCAAAAGTGTTGATTACTCAAGAGGAGCTAGACAGAATAACAGAAAAATCTGTAAATATTCTTTCCACTTCTGTTTTTGCTCCTGTACATAATGTTTTTGTGAGAATTCCATAGGATCCAGTCCAGAGTTTTTTTTATTCTGACCATTATAATCAATATGAGGCCTACTTAGCTAACAAAATTGATCTTCTCGGCAAATTTTTTGATTTTTTTCTTCTAGATACACGTAGAAGTTTTAGATTAGGTCCCAAATTTTGTGCCAAGCTAAAAGATAAGACCTCAAAAATTTCAGATGCAATAGTAGAGTCTGGAGTTTCTTTTTGTGTAGAATAGTATTAGTTTCGATTCCCATGGTACAGTTTTTGTAGCTAGTCCATTTTTCATGGGAGCAGTAAAGGCGAAAGAAGCCAATTTTGAGAAGGTTGTCTATTTTATCGAGTGCAGTCCTATGGCGAATTTTTATTTGATTCCATATGAAAATAAGTAAGGATTGCTCTTTTGTTTTTGTTGCTTTAATCTGGATTGTTGCATGTCTCATTGCTTTAATAAGAATGAGATTTTTTCATATATATGAATTTAACGATATTTGTATCTTGGTTGTTGCAGTCGGCATTGGAGCCTAAACATTTTGTTTGTAAAGACAAATAAGGAGGGAGTATCAAATTTTCTATGTGTAAAATTGAACTCAGCTGCAAATACACATAGAGAATTCGATTCTCTACTTCATGATGTCGTTAAGGAAATATCAACAACGGCAACTTCAATTGGAGATATAATCATTTAATCTCTCAAGGTATATTCAATTTATCTCTGATATGCATGTCTTTCTTTGTAAATTCAAATGTGTCATCATAGCATAAATAGAATTTCTATCATAATATTACTAATTTTCGTTCTATATATGCAGTGTGTACAACAAAATGACGCTTTTAGTTGTTCATGGTTCGTCTTGTACAATACAAAGCTATTTTTTGAATGGTATAATTTACAAACGGATGTAGATATTGAAAAGGTAATATTCTATTCATTTGTAGTTCATTTCATTCTGATTCATATTTTATTACTATCATTGTTTGTAATTTGCTAATTCTCATGCTTTGTAATGACAGTTCACTCTTGAGCTGTATACTCTTGATGATGTATATAGATTTTGGCAAGAGTTGATCAGAACCTTTGCCCAATACGGTGTAAGCATTGCACCTGCAATCAAGGGCCCTCAAAAGGAAGCTGCTTTTGAATTAACAGCCTTTCAAGTTCTTCAGGATGCAGATCTTATTTTATATGATCAAAAAGGAATAAAAGTCCTTCCTAATACAGAGGAAGGCAATTTTGTAATAGATATTCTTCTTGTCTCAAAAGGCATTGAGGCCCTTTTTGAGACAGAGGAGGACGAGATTATAGGAGTTGTTGCTTTATCAGTTCCTAATACTGATGTAAAAAATATAGAGAAATTGATTGAATAGAGATCTATTTGTAAATAGAGAGACATAAAAAAAAAAGATACAATCATTTTACTTGTAAACAATCCGTTTATGGGCTTTTTTATTGATATCACAATAGATTCTTACAATCAGCTTGTGTCCATAGTCTAATAATGGAATGCAATTTTTCTATAATGACAAAAAGACATTGGCATATATTTGCTGATAGTGAATCTCAATGTTCTTCCATAAGTTGGATTGTTTTGCCAATATCTCTGTATTTGATCTCGAGCTCATGTCTTTTACGTACCTGCATAAAACTAATACAAAGTTAGTTAGAATTAGTACTGAGTTCATTTTAGAAGGTTTTGATTGAAACTATTCATAAAAGATCGAGTGTTTACAGTTACTTACGAGTTTACCATTGAAAATAAATCTGAAGTCTGAAAGTACATCATCTTGTAGGAGCAGTAGTTCCTGTCGAATGTAGTTTAGACTCCAATCTTCTTCCACCTCAACACATGTCAAAACGGCATCATTTTATATAATTTCAATATTTATTCGTTTTGAATATCCACTGGCTTCCAAGTCTTGATCGAGTGGCACCCATTTACCTTTATTTTTTTTTTCATCTTTGATAATGGAAGCATAAGCTCAACATTTGTTTTTCAATTTGATAACGGAAGCACATGGAAGACATTTTATTTCTGCATTCTATTTCTTCATCTGATCTTTTGTCCCAGCCTTCATCCATAAGTTCATATAATAAACTATTTGATAAATTTTTGCATACAAACATCATTGGGGTATTGTGTACATTGACGTTTGAAAAGAAATCCACAAATATATTCAAGGAAATAAACCAACTCAATTTGACTGTTTTTTATCTCGTGCTCATTTTTAATGAATTTTTTACATCATTATATATCTTGCAATGAAAGATTATGAAATTGTAGCATCTAGTGCAATCCATTCATCACTTTCAAAGCTAGGTAATGGAATTGGTACTATTTGTCCAAAAGAAAAATTTGTATCAGGAATGTACATTGATTTCTAAAAAAAGATTCCACTATCAGCTAGACCTTTTGCGGTTCTACCTCGATATTGCAACTATTCAATATCAGTGTGAATAACATCTAACACACCTGATAAAGATCCATTCGGCTCGTATTCATTTATGTTGGATGGATATAAATCTGCAAGAGAAAAATGATCAAATTGGCAAGTTTACTATTAGATATTTATGAATGACAAAAATCAAAGTATCAAAAATATCAATACTCATAGTTGTTTTTTTTGTGATCCTGACGGTTGAATCCTTGCACATTTATCTTTGAATGCATATATACATATTGGACTAGAATTTAAGAAATAGATTTTCCTCCTGATGATGTTCTGAAATCCAAAATTTTGGCCTTCCAATAAGATCAAAATGATACTTTTGACCTTTTTCTTTTTCGAAATGCTTCTCTTGATGATGGATGCATCAAAACCCAAGAGTTTTTGAATATTTTCTTGGCACCCATAATCCATTATCATCTGTCTCCTTGAATAGAAGCACAGAGTCGATTGAGGAGCACGGCTTCCTTGATGGCGCCATTCGTAATTTGCATGCAAAAATATGAAACAATGAACTATGAACCGAAAATATTTTTGTATTCTCCCGGCTGGGTTAAGCAGCTCCCATTACATACTTTGATGCGTCTATATGCACATGAAACTCTATGGACCAATTGGGTGGACGTAATATTGGTGCTGAGACCAATGCATCCTTAAGTTTCTAGAAAGCCTATAGGTCTCCGTCCATTGTGGTTCCATTGTGAGCTTGTAGATTGGTCGTGCTAACTCTGCAAAATCTAGAATGAAAATCGTATAGTAGTTAGTGTGACCCATAAACACATAGACTCTACGAATCATCCTTGGAGGTGGTAGATCAACAAGGATCTTGATCTTTGACAGATCAGCGGCGATTTCTAGATACAATAAGACCTAGTATGAGGCTCTATGTCACTCAAAACTGACACTTTTATAGTTCAAGAAAATATGATATTCGTGGCATTTTTTCAGCACCTTTTCCAAGTTGGACAAGTGTTTAGAGTTAGGCTCGTGCATGCACAGATTGTCTAGGAAGATCTCCAAATTTTTTTGCAAATATTCTTTGAATGCCGCCTGTATACTCGTTGGAAGGTACTTGGGGCATTACAAAGTTCAAACGACATCACCTTATAGGCATTGGTTCCTCATTCACTAGCAAACGTTGTCTTGTGCTCATCGTCTCTATTGTTGTTTTCACCTGATTGTAGCCGTTGAAACCGTCCAGAAAACTATAGGCTTCTGCTTCCTACTACTCTATTTAGAACACTTTTCGTAAATGGTAAGAGAAAATGATCTTTCTTTGTAACTACATTTTATTCCTTCAAGTTCTTACAGATTTGCATTTTGTCGTTCTTCTTGGGTACTATGACTATGGGTAATATCCACTCTGTGTGTTCAATTTCATAAATGAAATTTGCATCAAGTAACTTTTGCAACTCTTGCTTGATCAATTTCGTGTAGGTACTGTAGTGATAGTAGTAGTTTGCACCTTGGAGACTGCTGCATCCACCAAGGGTATGGTATGTTGGAATATGGTTGGTGGTATACCCTTCAAATCTTTGTAATTCCATGTGAAGCAATCCTTGTAATCCACCAACAATGCACGTAGCCTTTTGAATTGCATGGGTGTTAGCTGTTCTCCCACCTCTTCTTCGTTTGGCTTAGCTAGATTCATGGGTTGTATACGTGCAGGTCCTTTGAAGACTTGTTTTGCTAGTTTCTAACTTTGATCAGGTTCTATTTGTATTTGCAATTTCATAATTACCATGTCATTCAAGGTATAATTTTTGAAGGTTTCTCGTGAACTGGCGTTGGCAGGATTCCTCCTTCAACATGCTGATCTTAGCCCGATTCGTCACCTTTGGATTTTTGGTCATCTTTGAAGATGATGACGCTGCATCTGGCTCCAATCAGATTGATTTCAAGGAGTCCAACACTTTATATTTTTCTTTTTTATCAACATAGTTGGGCATGTCCTGCTTATCTTTTTTGGGAACTGGTTTGATATTCTCTTCTGGTTACGAATATCAGCATCCACCGTAGCTATGGCTGATCCTTGAGGTGGTCGAGTTGGTACTCTTCTCACAATAACATATCGTGCAAATTTTGATGCCCGCATCTGACATATAATCAAACATTTTATAATTCATCGCAATCCGACACGGCGAGGTCAAATGTCCCAGTAAAAAATCCGAAATTCACAGTCCGACGATCGGGGAATATGGGCACCAACCAATTTTTCAAGGGCACATCAGATTCCGACTTGTAGACATAAATATGACCTATCACACATTTTTTTTAAAACAAAAATATGTGTAATCTGACGTGGACGTAAGAATCTGATGTTCGTCAGATTCCAACGTCCATGTCAGCATGGCAAAAGCCTATCCACAGAATCTGTTCGGGCCTGAATGGGCACAGACGTTGGATTCCAATGTGTTTGGAGGTCGTCGGATTCCAACGTCTGTTTCAATCTTCCAATTTGCTATCCAGTGCCTTTTCTTTCACTTTGTCTTTTGCAGATTTGAGCATCTTTGGAGCAATTGAGGGCGATCAGTGCTTGAGGGCTTGAAGGTGCTTGAAGATCATTGTTTGAGGTTGGTGCTTGATTTTTGTTTGTTTTGCTTTTTGTTTGTTTGTTTGAGGTTGATGTTTGTTTGTTTGTTTGAAGAGGAGATAGAGAGTGTGAAAGAACAAAAGAGATGGAGAGAGTGTGTGTGTGTGTGTGTTTTTAAATTTTGCATTGATTTAAAATGGTTTTGAATGGTCTTGTAATAGATTATTAGTATTCTTTAGGATAGTAGATTTATGATTATCAGATTTGTAATTTGTGAGAGAGAAAGAGAGAGAAGAGGTGAAGTGTACATGTATGGTTAAAGATATTGAAAGATTTTGGAGTCTTTTTTTTTAAAATAAAGTTTAGAGAGAGAGAGAGAGAGAGAGAGAGAGAGAGAGAGAGAGTTTGTTTTCTATAATAGATTGTGATAGTGTTTATAATAGATTAATTTTGATAGTGTTTATAATAGATTGTTAGAATTATTTGAGATAATGTTTAGCATTTTATATTGATGTAGAATTTAATATTATAGATAAATACATAATCTATGGTAGTAATAGTTTGTTAGATTTTTATTTACTTAGGACTAAGAATGATAGATGAGAGAGAGAGAGAGAGAGAGAGAGAGAGAGAGAGAGAGAGAGAGAGAGAGAGAGAGAGAGAGAGAGAGAGAGAGAGAGAGAGAGAGAGAGAGAGAGAGAGAGAGAGAGAGAGAGAGAATGTGTGTGTGTGTGTGTTTTGTATTATGCATTAGTTTAGGGTATTTAAGAGTGATAGATAAATAAATAGTGTTTGATTGAATTTATATTAAATTTTTAGAGAGAGAGAGAGGGGGAGAGAGAGTGTGTATGTGTGTGTGTTTTGATTAAGATTTATAGTAGTAGATGACTAGATAATGTTTGATGGTAATTGTATGTTTGAATTTGCTTATAATAATGGTTCAATTGTGTAATATAATGTTATTTTTTAATTGCTTGTGCATGTGACAAAAATATTCAAAAAAAAGAGAGCAAGCGTTTAAAGAGCGAGGAATTGCACGTTTGCACTTAAGCTTCGAGTGAGTTTACTGGTGAGTTTGTGTTGTTTCAATTTGTTTTATTATTAGAATATGTTATCTAACATAGTAAGAAATTAAATGTAATTCATAATTTTCATTTTATTCAAAGCAATATCGTATTTTATCGCATACACTAGCAATTAATTAATATGCAAAGGTGAAATGTAGATAATTAAAATCCCCAATCCTAGAAAGGTGTGTAGCCCTTACTTTTCTCTCGTTAAAGACGAGGTTCTAATCTTTCCAACTTGCATGGAAAAACCTACACGCCGCAGGGAGGGAATATGTGGTGACATTCTGAAATAGGACATAACCACAAGGCTCGGGTATTATAATTATCACATTCAACTCTATCTATAAAAATATACATAAAAAATATTGCGATGAATATAAAGAAAAGAATGATAGATAATCATAGATCATTCTCATCATTTACATCATTTTCGTCATCACACAAGTCTTGACACTTATCTGAATCTAGGTCTAGGTATAATCGTAAATTTCCGATCGTGTCTCTTTCATGATGTGAGTTACCCTCATATTCAATCTCCTCTTCTTCTAACTCTATCTCATCCAAATGTGGGGCCCTCAAATTACCCCCAATTTGGTCTTGTACGATCGTAGGAATCTCATCATTTTCATTTGTACTTTCTTCTCCCATCATTTTGACATCATTTCGAGTTTGGATGAGTGGTTCAGGTTCTTCCAAAACGTTGCCAAAATTGGGTGGTGATTCGTCGCGTGTATCCAATTCAACAATATCTTTTCCTTCAAACACGCGTCGTTTTCTTGCATTAAGTTGGATCACATACCACCATCTTGGTTCTATTCGATTTGGATGGAATATAATCTGCCAAAGTTAAAAAAAATTAAGTTAGTATTATAAGATTGATACATAAATAATTGGATTGCAAATATTAACGACATTGAAATTTTAGAGTCTCACTTGTTCGCAATGTCGTGGCAATACTAAAGTGTCATGAGAGTCCATCGATATACATTTTGTTGAGTCAATTTAAAAAAACTTTGAGTTACCATTTCTAATCGTGGCGTTGCTTCCACGATAGATGACCTTAAACCATTTTATGTCAAAAATAAAGTATTTGTCGTTAGTCTCGCAATCGACTTCATAAATATGTTGCAATGTGCCGACATAGTCTAGGTCACCCGTAATGATATCAGGGTCTCCCGCACTAGAATAACTCTCGTGTTGAAATTTGACCATTATACCACAATCATATGTACATCGCTTGTTGTCAACTCTCTCAATACGGTAATGGTGTCGATATGCCCACATGGCAGTGTATGATGTATACTAAAACACAAAAAAATAAAAATAAATGTGTGTAATTAGAAATAGTATTCATATATTGAGTAGTACAAGAACAAAACTTTACATAAACAATATTACACTAACCTTCCATCCACATCCACGAACAAATTTCCATTCTAATTCGGTCACTTCTTCGTTTTCGGATGCTTTTAGCATCGTATCAAAAACCCATTCACAAGAGCATTTTGAAGGTAAAGGCTTCAAAGGTTCGTCGTTCTCCAACGCCCTTCTTCTTCTTCGATTGATATTTCTTCTTCGTTTCAATGTTATGTTTCTATCCTTTTTGGCTTCTTCATACTTTGAAATCCACTTTTCCATTTGTCCACAATTATATAATATGAATGTGTTAATTTTCTTTTTTAATTGAGGTGAAAGTCTTTTTTGCACACCATTTCCTTGTGGTACTTCACCCTTAACACGTTCATCTTCTTCTCCACACCACATTTTTGGACTTGCAAGATGCAATTGTGAGATTATTTCGATGATATAAAACAAAGATTCATGTACAAGCCAACTTTCTGCAATGCTACCTTTTGGCCTTGCCTTTTGTCTCACAAAGCCCTTCAAAACTTTCATAAAGCGCTCAAGGTAGAACATCCATCTCGTGTGCATAGGTCCTGCAATTGATACTTCTTCGACCAAATGCACTAAAAGATGAACTTGTATATCCAAAATGGAAGTTGAAAAATCTCTTTCCAACAAACATACCATTTCAATCAATTGGATCTTCATGGAATCCAATTCACTATTTTTTATTTCTTTTGAGGAAATCCACCTGCAAGATTGATAGTACATTAGGTTGTTTAACACATAAAAAAATTAAAATATCACATATTTATACAAGTGCTTAAAAAAATATACAAACCTAATCATCGATGACAAATTGTAAAGCGTATTTTGTACGTCATCGTTGAAGAGACCTTGAATAGAAAGTGGAAGTATGAATTGCAACATCTTATGCCAATCATGTGATTTCAATCCACTTAATTGGTAAATGACTTGCGAAAAGAATGTGCATAGCTTGTTGGAATTCTCATTTGTTTTATGACATGTTTAACATATGAGAGTTGCTCTTTTGTAAGAATCCACGACATGCTAGGTAGAATCTCATCTCCACCTTCGGTGTCTTGAATCCAATAGGGTCTTTTCACATCGGCCGCTTGTAGATCTTTACGAGCTGCAAAGTTGTCTTTTATGCCAATGATGTGGGCCATAAGGATTCACCGACGTTTTTGAATATGTTCATAGGATCCAATAGATGGTTTATCAATAAATTCCTCCAATAGGGTAATTTATGAAAAATAGACAACCATTTCATACCATCAATGGATTCATTCCATGAAGAATTAACATCGTGATATTTAAGCCATTCACATGCCATTCCACTACTCCCATGCGTGGGGGTGGTGGTGTAGTTAGAGGATTATCTCCTCACCCTCCAAAAAATCGCCTATTCAACCTTTGAAAAGGATGATCAGGCGGCAAGTATTTGCAATGATTTTCGTACACCACTTTTTTTAACATATTTGTGCTATGTCGACCCTCCAAAAGTGGTCCACAAATATAACATACGTTGTAACCCGATGTGGTTAAACCAAATTAAACATAAGCTTAGTTAAATATACTCAAATGTTAAACCCTAAAACGGATTAAACCTAAAACGTTAGATACCTGAACATTCATTTAAACCGGGGTAGTCATGCATGGTTCACATTAAAATTCCATGAACAACGAAGTTTCGTTGTTGTAAAGGTCTCGAAATGTCGTAAGTGTGAATACCATTCCAAAGAATGCACAATTCATCGATCAAAGGTGCAAGATACACATCCATGTTCTTGGCCTTGTACTTTCCTGGAATCAATAAAGCCAATAACAAGTGTCCCATTTTAATACTCAACCATGGAGGTATGTTGTAATTAATGAGCACAACTGGCCATGTGGACCAAGTTGACGCTTGAACGCTAAAAGGATTTACACCATCCATAGCAAGGCCAAATCTCAAATTACGAGGTTCGTTTTTAAACTCGAGCCATTTGTCTTCAATATGTTTCCATGTAGGTGAATCACTTAGTACTCGCATCACATCATCCGTAGATCGATTTTTGACATGCCAATCCATTAGTTGTGCCCAAGATTTATATCGAAATAAACGTTGCAATTGTGGGATAGTTGGAAAATGTCGTAACACTTTTCGTGGCACTTTATCCCCTTGTACGTCATCTCGAAAACATGAAGCGTTACACACTGGACATTGAAGCATTTCTGAATGCTCACCTCTATATAGAACATGATCTTCTGGACATGCATATATTGTGTCGTAATCCATTCTAAGCACGGTCATCATCTTTCGTGCTTCTTTTCGTGTTTTAGGTATTACATTTTCTTTTGGAAGTATTCGATGCAAAAACCTAAAAACAGAACAATGTGAGTTGTTAGAAAAGAAAAAAAATTAACTTAATGTAAATATGCTATAAAATATAATAGTTGTGTTATGTGTTAAGTACCTGAATAAAGATGTCACGCTACGATCACTCCATTTGGATGTTGCTTGAAAGTTTAGAATAAGAATTGACGTAGCTAGTCTCGAAATGGATGCTCCAGGATATAGAGGAGTGTTTGCCTCCTTGCGCAATAGAATCTCATCTTTGTTTCAAAGTAAGATTCAAACATGTTGTGCATTGCTTCATCATGTTGCAACTCATCATCATAATCATTAGAATCAAGTTAATTATTCTCTTTTCCAATTGTGTTTGCCTCTTCAATTTGTTTAATTCTTTGTTTTCTCATGTTTATCAAAACTTGACGTTGATTGTAACTAAACACGGATGGATCAACTCCGTGGAATGGCATTCAATGCATTGGCTACACACATGAAACAAATTTCATAAGTGACATATATAGATTGACGAAGATTATAATAAAAAACAATCATATAAAATTAACAAACCTCAACGTCTTCCAAATTTGATGGTTGACCTTCTTCTTTTCGTCCAAACTTCTACAAATGATTTTCAACAATGCGTCTTTCACGCATCTTTTGTCCATCACACTTGAGGCATGTGCACCATATTTTATTTTGAAAATAATTTCTCTACGAGAAACAAAAATCAAGTACATGTCACTTTAGCACAATATTTTAACTTATAATAACAAAGTTTTTATGAACAAAAACACATGCATGTTTATTACTTACCTTGTTAACTTGAATACTGTCTTCATCGCTAGACTAATCTGAATGTAATTCATCTCATTGTGATAAATTGCATATATGCACAAGTACAAAACACAAATAACATAAAATTATTGTATGATTCTAATGTTTGCCAATGTGTCCATCCATCTCATGATATCTGTTTCCAAGTCGTAATGGCCTCCCTTGGCTTGCCTTGGGCGATCAATTGAGTGATCAGTGGTGGACGATCCGTCATCAACTTTCGGTGTAATTGGTTTCACTGCCCATGTGGTTGGATCAACCTTTATAGCCTGCTCTCTCTATTTCCAGTTCCCTAGTTGTGATTCACTTGTGCAATCCTCAACCAAGGTCTTCCTAGTAAAATGCAGTATGCAGAAGGGGACTCTACTATGTCCATCACCATGAAAGTGATTACAAACTGCATTCCCGCTATTTTTATCGGAATGTCATCCACTATACCTTTTGGTTTGATCTACTAATTTGATCACAAAATTTGCTGGTTTCATTCCTTGCAAACCCCATTTTTCATACAAAGTAGTGGAAATCAAATTTAGACCTGATCCTCCATCTACCACTACTGCTTTGTCCTCAAATCTTTTGTGGTTGATTGGCAAGGTGATGTTGTGCTCTTCACTTTCCCACGCTGCCCCAATATGGCGGACATTGCTGGTTCATTTGTAGCCTGCACAGTATAAGGGCTCCTTCATGGTTCGTTCAGACTTTGACTTGAGCCAATCTGTCATAATGCTTTTAGGTTGTGGTGCCATCCGCAAGAGTTCTCCGAAGGATATGTCCATGCGGCTAGCTAGTAGACTTGCTCCATGCTATAAACAAAGTAGAAATGAGATGAAGAAGCCTCGATTACCGAGCCGAGGCATACTTTATGGTGTGTACCGAGGTTTGTGACCTTTTTTCAACAAAAAAAAGAAAACCTTGGTGATAGGGTTAGAAATCCTCCTGGATGTTGTAGTGTTCTTGTGAGCACTAAGAGTGAGATTCCATCCTCACTTTCCATATTGGGTAGTTTGTAGAATTTAACCTCTCACTAGGTTCAAGAAGAAATGCACCAATGGACCTCATCTTCCTAATGACTTGTACTATTGATGTACTTCTCTCCCTCCCTATGTTCTTTTCCAGGATTTGCCTCACTAGCAACTCACTTGATGTTCACAAAGACACAAGTAGCAATATTCTCTTGATCTTGATTCAAAAGAACTCTTAAAAAGGATTCTACAAAAAAAAAATTGCTCAAGAAAATTGAAGCTCATTTGAATCTAGAAACTCACAAAGATTTGACTTGATTTTGATCTTCTCAAGTTTGAATTCTAGCCCTTCTATGGACTTCTAATCATGGCCCTCACACTCCCTCACAAAAATAGAATGGAGATAATTTGAGTTTGAATCAAAATACAATCAAATCTAATCAATTTTAGGAAGATTTGGACAAAAAAAGTGACTAAATCTATCTCCCTCTTCTTGATGGTTCTTCAAGACCTGTTAAACAAATTTAAAGGGCTTGAACTCAGCCTCAATTAATTATATTTCATGACACTAAGTCAAATCTCATTGATGGCAAAAAATTTTTTGATGCTTCTCCTTGAATTGGCATAAAAAAACTCATCAAGATGCTTCAAATGAAACTGTTTGGACCTTATGAAAAATTGAAGTCAAATGCAAGTACAGAGGTGCCCACATGTGTGGGAAGTATAGCTACTGACCCTCACCAACTTTAGATCATAGAACTTCACACTAAAACTTGATTTGAACTCGCTCTCACAAGACTAGTTTTCTAGAAATAAAACTTGCTAAAAATGGATTGTGCTTTGATCATTAATTATCCTCTTGTATTTGGCTCTGATACATGTTGAAAGTACAATACTAAGGACCATAAATGAGCCTATACAATACTCCGATAGTGATTGATTGATTGATACACCAATCTATTACAAAACTAGTCAAAAAGAAATCCACAAATCTAGATTTCCAGTCCATCGGTTCGTACTCTATTCTACTACTGGAATACCTTATACTCAAGCTTGATGTCCACACGTGATAGCAGCCACAAAAAATCCACAAATCCAGATTTCCAGTCCAGCAGTTCAAACCGAACTGGTTCAAACCGGCAAGTTCAATTCAGGTTTTAACTGCAATTCTATCAAACATCAAAAATTTGAAACTACTATCATTTACGGTTTAAACTTTACTTGCAGGTCCACCACTTTGTGCCCAATGTGCCATACTTTGATTCGATTGTCACATGGTCCCATGAGGGAACCATAACCTTTACTACGTAGGCTAGTTGTAATTCCTATCTGGTACTATCTTTCAGAATTCACTCCCCAACCTTGAACCTACTTACTACCTACTAAGGTTTTCTAACTTCTAACACACTCCCTCCCCTCAAGAGTTACGAACAAGACCACAATTATGCTATGGCTGATCTATGAAAGCTGGACATAAGCATGAATTAGTCTAGAAAGCAAGAAAGAGAGCTTAAAGAGACTAAAGAGGAGAGAGATCAATATTATAGTTGAATAACAAATGACATAGATTCCCTACTTATAACCTAAAGGAAGCCCTAACAAGGAAGCTTCCAGTAGCAAGGTTCCAACTGGGAGGGATAATAGTGCGCCCTCCAAGAAGGCCCCCACTCTCTAGTAATATGTCCAAATTTCCAAATAATGAATAATAAGGCCCAAGGCCAACCATAAAGTCTAAGTGTCAGTAATGAATAAAAAAGGGCCCAAGGCCTGCTTATGCATAAAGTAAAGTAAATGCAAATGAACCGAGTCCATAACTCTCCCCGACATAAAAATAAGACCCAACTACCGAAAAGAAAGTGGATCATATAGCAGCAAGCCCTAGTGGACCAACATCTAGAACAACATCTGATGTAGAGGAATCAACAAGTGCAACAAGAGCACGAGCCTGATCTACAAGAAAGGTGCATGACAAAAGACATCAATAGGCTCCCATGTGGCCTCCTCAACAGGACGACCATCCCACTGAACCAGAAACTATATTGATCATGGTATACACGAACCTGTAATATAGCAGCTGGAAAAAATGGAAACAACTTGGGAGCAGTAGGAAACTCAACATCACAAGGAGCGTCATTCTCAATAGCAGCACGCAATAAATTGACATGGAATACATCATAGACATGTGTGGAAGTAGGAAGCTATAAGCGATATGTAACTGGACTAAGAACCTCCAAAATGCAATAAGGCCCATAATAACGTGGTGCAAGCTTCTCAGTATCACATGCACCTTGTATCACATTCGCATCCAAGTATAATTGAACCTTAATCAAAACAGTCTCTACAATTTCATTTTTCATTTTTTAAAACCGAGCATTTTTTATCATTTCCTTTGTTGACTTTCTTGGTAAAACATGACTTAAAGATGATTCAATGCATGAACGAAATGTTAAATAGTTCTTTGCCACCAAACATGATCTGCAACAAACATATGAAATCAAATTATGTTTAATAAATAAATAGTCCATGTTATCAAGTGCAAATCAACCTAACCATCCATAACTCTAGGCTTAGGTAAGATTGACATATTAGGGCAAAAAATGTTGATAAGTCTCCTTATTACATGCTAGATTTTCACCTAACTTCAAAGGAAAAGAGCCTTATTGTACACTTTGTAAACTAAACTTGATTACTTTCGAAATATGATAGCAGACTATACTAGAGGCAATACCACACACGTGTGGGGTTGGATTTGCATGTTTGATCATTGTTTTTAATTGCTCTTGACTGTGAAATCCAAAGTTGCTAATCTAGATCAAGAAATTGATGACTAGTTTTGTAATGGATTGTGTATCAATCAATCAATCACTATCGGAGTCTTTTATATGCTCATTTATGGTCCTTAGTATTGTACTTTGAACATGGTATCAAAGCCAAATACAAGAGGATAATTTATGATCAAAGCACAATCCATTTTTAGCAAGTTTATTGCTAAAAAATTAGTCTTGTGAGAGCGCGAATTATTTCTTTGCAAACTTCCAATCGTCCTTGTGCACATTGTATGGCCTAGATTTGCTAGCTCTCACCGCATCTCAGATCTCCGATTTGTGGTGGCTCATCACACCTCCCATGCAGCCCACCATCCATTTTCGAACAAACCACATATTATCAGAGGGGACTGGAATCTCCCTATACAACTGGTCAATGACATAATTCTTGTCGTCATTACTTTGTTTGTGCTAGACCTTGAAAGTGTCTCTGTTGAAGACCACATGCATGAGTTGCCTCATGTGAGTGATGACAAGACCACCATGGTCATCCTCCACTATGTGCTTCTCTGCATCTATGTCATAGGATGGCAAGACGTCAGCTGATGGAGAGGTGACAAAGGCAGTGTTGAGAGGAGTGGGGGAGTTGACTACAACAGTAGAAATTTGAAGATGAGTTTGAAGGAAGTCACGAGAAGAGTAGGGAGGGGTATGAAGATGAATCTAGAGAATTCTATTGACATACAGAGGGGTTAGAGAGAGAGAGAGCAATGGATAATGTGAGTTGAGAAATAGAGCGATGGTAGAGAAAAAGGGGAAGACATCATTGGATTTCATTTCCACATTGTTCTACTACATAGTAGAATGGAGGGCGATCATGGCTTTTGATGATGTTGGATCGTGCACCTGAGGCATCTCCATAACCAATAGTGTTCGTTAGTTTGTCATGAATTTCGTTACAAACTGGAATCGTGGAGTTGTACCATGTAGTCATTTGATGCTTGGACAACTATTTTGCTCAGATGAATTTAGATGGATGGTTCTCTCACCGTCACCGTGAGGATTGAGAGCCGAGACCTGAAAGATTGTTCTTCGAAGAGAAATGTCTTGTATTTTTGCTTGTATGTGCAATTTATTCATGAATGTGTGTGTGTGTGAGAGAGAGAGAGCACTGCCACGAGGATGCGAATGAGGAGGACGATGCGAATGAGAGGATCTTGAGGACGAGGTGAGTGAGAGGGAGAGATGTGAGATAGAGGAGAGAGACACCAATACCTCCATTTTGAGCTCTGTCAAGATAGCGGCAAAGCTATTTCAATGATTTGTTAAAAGTTGACATGTCACTCTTAAATGAGTTTAAGCATTAAAATGGATTTTTTTTGTTTAATGTTTTCAAATGCAATCTTTGTTGTTAAACTATTTAGTTAATGTTTTTTAGAATTCCAATGCCCCACATAACACAAAGATTGCATATCATAGTATCTACCAAGAGATACTATCTTTAATTTTGTCTATATATCATCTCTTTAGATTATTCATCTCAAATATACTTAATTTTGCTTTATAATGATTTTCGTTTTTTTTATATGCACATAAATTTAACATTATTTTTTATGGACTCTTAGGTTTTGGTCTTTCAACCAAATGGCCGTGAGATGGCCCTATATATTATGGCGCTACGATCGTGCTTTTGGCGAAGAAGCTTATTAATAGTTTTCTCCATCACCTGATAGCAAAGACGTTCGATCGATCGATAGATATGGCGAAGGTGGTGTCGAAGCATGGCGCCGTGACTTGTCAGAGGTGCAACGTGCTGCTGTGCCTTGGGAAGGAGAAGGCTTACATCGAAGACGCCTATTGCGAGAGCTGCCATGAGGTATTTCGTGGCTGGATGCATAACACGCTGTAGGAAAAAGAGGAGCAGCTTAAGTTCCTGCGTAGCTAGGATCCCTCCACCATGTACAAGCCTCATGCTGATGTCGCTTTCCACACTTCTGACGGCAAATGCGTTCATGCTCACAAGGCTATCCTGGTACGTGCTTGCGTCGACATTTATTGTTCGAATCGCATTTTCGCATGTAATTAGTTGTGAGGTTGTCATGGCAACAGAATGTTTGTTATCTCAATGTTTTTGAGTTGGAGGAACAATTTATTAGCCCAATGTTGCATTGAATTACAGTTTGAACCTTCAATCGGTTCACACCAGGTTTATCAACAAACTGTTTGCTGAAAAAAAAAAACATTTGCTTTTCCAATTCCATGAGCTTGTAAAGAATGATGTATGGAAAGTTAATCAATTATGTACTATGGGTTGTTTGGACCATGTCTTTGAGTCTCGCTTTTATCAATAACCAAAGCCTATTGCTAGTGTTGTTTGATATATGATTAGTTTTTGTGTTTTGGCTTAATGTTAATGATTGTAAAATCCAAGACGTAGCTTTGGCCTATTGAATCTCTTTTTCTCTTGAAGCATTCACTTCCAAAAAATTTGCAATAAAAGCACTTGGTCTTTGATTTTCCCCTCTTGCCTTGACTAGAGGGAAGTATTGTCTTCTTCGTTTAATTTGAACCTATGATTGCCATCTCCTCTTGCATTCGCCTTTGACCTTGATGAAGAATTCTTCATTATCACTTTTGATGGTCGAAGAGGATGTGGCAATCTCCTCTTCGACCATCAAAACCCCTAATGTAGTGTCTCAAAAATACTAAGTGTTTAAAGATAGATCTTTTTGACACAAATATAGTATAGTCAAACTGATACCTTGATGAGAAATTCTTCATTATCACTTTTGATGGTCGTAGAGGAGGTGGCAATCTCCTCTTCAACCATCAAAAACCCTAATCTAGTGTTTCAAAAACCCTAAGTAGTCAAACTGATACCAAACACAATCCTAATGAAATATGATCTTAGATCTTTGAATGAGTGATATAAAATAGTCCATAAGACTTCAAAATAATAGGGATAGTAGATGATTCATCTATCCAAGTAATATACTGCACAATCTTGATGAGAGTGCAGAGAAATTAAACTCTCTCTCTCTCTCTCTCTCTCTCTCTCTCTCTCTCTCTCTCTCTCTCTCTCTCTCTCTCT
Source organism: Diphasiastrum complanatum (assembly GCA_029204225.1). NCBI lineage: Eukaryota > Viridiplantae > Streptophyta > Lycopodiopsida > Lycopodiales > Lycopodiaceae > Diphasiastrum > Diphasiastrum complanatum. Next base: position 33,408,829 of record CM055110.1, on the reverse strand, counting down.
CTCTCTCTCTCTCATACACCAATCTATTACAAAACTAGTCAACAATTTCTTCATCAATCAAGAACAATAAAAAACAATGATCAAACATGCAAATCCAACCCCACATGTGTGTGGTATTGCCTCCAATATAGTCTGCTATCATATTTCGAAAGTAATCAAATTTAGTTTACAAAGTGTACAATAAGGCTCTTCTCCTTTGAAGTTAGGTGAAAATCTATCATGTAATATGGAGATTAAGCTGTAGGAAAAAGAGGAGCAGCTTAAGTTCATGCGTAGCTGGGATCCATCCACCATGTACAAGCCTCATGCTAATGTCGCTTTCCACACTTCTGACGGCAAATGTGTTCATGCTCACAAGGCTATCCTAGTACGTGCTTGCATCGACATTTATTGCTCGAATCACATTTTGATCACATGTAGTTAGTTGTGAGGTTGTCATGGCAACAAAATGTTTGTTATCACAATGTTTTTGAGTTGGAGGAACGATTTACTAGCCCAACGTTGCATTGAATTACATTTTCAACCTTCAATCGGTTCACACCAAGTTTATCAACAAACTGTTTGCTGAAAAAGAAAAACATTTGCTTTTCCAATTCCATGAGCTTGTAAAGAATGATGTACGCAAAGTTAATCAATTATGGTCCATGATAAACAGCTTCATCTGTGGTGTAAAAGATTATTACTTCTTTTCTACTTATGCTACATGTTGTAAATCATGCCATTTTCAGGTGAGTAAAGCAACTGTGTTCAAAGGCATGTTCGCCTCTCAGATGAAGGAAAACTCTGATGGGATAGTAAAAATTGAAGATATGACATTTGATGAACTGGATAAATTTCTACGATTTCTTTATACTGCAGTTGTCAGCAGCCATGATCTGGAGAAGCATGCTATTGCACTACTTCATGCTGCAAAGAAATACAACGTAAAGCCCTCGACATCTACTTGTGAAGAATATTTAGCAAAACATGTTACTGGGGAGAATGTTTGCAATATGTTAAAACTTGCCTGATTCAAGAATAATGAGAGAAAGTGTACTCAGTTTGGTTTTGACGAAGGATTTTCTAAATCAAAATATAATCAGTACAATTATTAAATCTTCAAAGGAGGTATCAACATTTGAAGGATACAAAAGCTACAATGAGAAACATGCTCAGTTGATAACAGAACTTTTTGAAGGACTTGTGAAACGATTGCCAGGTAAGAAAACTTTGAACTATATAGATTGCTTCAGGATTCACCTCAAACCAGGAGGCTTTTAAAGTTTGGTGGAAATCACTATGAACGACTCTTTTTAGCCATGTACACACATGACTTCTCTAAGAGCTTTTTGTTTAAATTGTCAATCACTCCTGAATATATGAATTAGCATTTCATTAGTGTATTTACTCCATGAAATGGAGTCCAGTGCTGCCTTAAAAATGTGGATACCCTTTATCATGTATATGGATCACTTGCAACGAGCTGATATTGTGGTAACTGAAGTAGAATTAGTAGCTTCTTTTACCTTTCTGGCTTTTGAAACAGAGTTATTCTTTGACTTCTTGTTTCCCATTCAACATTGTCATGTGCACTTTTGATTCTGTGAACACTAATTTGGTTTCAGGCTTCAGCTTTCTACAAGCAACTATGAACTTTCAAATGCATGTTTTCAGTAGCAATCAAACATCTATAAGATTTACAAACATTGTAGACATTATAGATACTGCATTAGAAATTTCTTAGAATTCTTTCTCAAAATTTGCAAATTTTTTTCTTGTCAATTCCTGTGGAATGGACCTGGTTATGAACCACACTTTATGCCGATTCATATAGATTTGAAAAGGCCCAATCTGAAAAGGATGGAAACACTACTTTTCCTTGAGAGTTGTATAAAATTTCTAGGTTCATCATAGACTAAGGTTTTGTTTAATACCATATGTATGCTAGGACTCAGTGTGACTATAACCTACTTATTATGGTGACAAATGATTAGACGGGGTAGCAACTACTTTTAACTCTTTCATAGGGACCAATATGTCTAGTGCCCAAGGAAATTTGTAACAAGATAGTTTGGTAAAAATGCAGAATAGTGACATAGTCGTTTGCATAGGTTGGTTGCAATGTATTCTTTTCTCAAACATTCTAGAAACTTGGCATGCTATAATCATAGGCAACTTTCTCAATCTAATATTGGAATTTCAAGATGCTTCACATTGAATACACCTCATCAGGATGATCAGTCAATCTTAAAAACGAAAGAACCTAAAATGATATCATCGCAAAGAGGATCTTGTATTGTATTGAGAATTAACCATGTTACTAAAGGAATCTATCACAAAGGGGAGTCTGATCTAGCGATTGACATGTTTTGTTCGAGATGTTCTATGCCAAGAGAGTTGGGTTTGATGATCAAGCCCCCTTCTTTGCTAGACGTTGACTGATGTTCAAGTCTCCCTTACAATCCCTTGGCATACATTACCAACTTTGGGATGTTTGCACCAGTGTGTGAGTCCCGTTTCAACCCTTGACACGTTATGTACTATGGGTTGTTTGGACCATGTCTTTGAGTCTCGCTTTTATCAGTAACCAAAGCCTATTGCTAGTGTTTGTGTCATTAGTTTTTGTGTTTTGGCCTAATGTTAATGATTGTAAAATCCAAGACGTAGCTTTGGCCTATTGAAGCTAAAATATCTCTAGCTTGAATGCCTTGTGCAAATAATAAAGTACTTTGTTTTGTATGTACACTAGTTTAATAGTAGTGGGTGATAACACTTTAGGAAAAAATGAGCAACTATCAGTTGCAAGAAGTAATTGTTTATTATTAGCTATCATACTATTGCCTTAAATTTCAAAGACAACTATTGTAGTATATTGTTTCCTTCTTGCATATCTTGAAAGTTAAGCAGGTCGGACTATTCAGATTGCTATCTTGAGATATGCGTTTTGAAATAGTTCAAAGAAACAATTCTTACAGACCATTATAATGATAGGTTTCTTCTCCTCTTTGCTATCTTTGTGGACCAACTATCCTTATACTACATTATATTGTTACTTATATATAGTATGCCATGATACTTTATATATTCTCAAGTGGTTTTACAAATATGGATGATAGTGTTAGATGGTCTAGTCACTATCCAAGTTTGATAGAACATATGAATAATGGTGACGAGATATATTTGAGTAGGATCACATCTAATGACATGATAATAATTTAGATCAAGATGGATTTTTAGATTAAAGTGGTGATATGTATATAGAATGTTCAAGAAGATCGCACATTTAGATATCAAAGTAGAATCATGATGAAAAAATAATACATTTCTATCACTATTGTTTCGTTTGAAATTAATAGGCATAGTCATGCATGAAGAATTCCATTTTGCACGATAAGCTTTCTTTCTTGTCGTTCGAATTCTTTTGATTCGAATCTTATTTCACCTATCCTTCATACACCTCTTTCCAACATGGTATCAGATTGTTGATTTTTCAAGGCCTAATACTCTTATAATTGATATCTTTTGTAATATCAAATTATTCTTCAGTTCGAATCAATTTGTTTCGGTATCAGAGAATTGATTTCCACAACATTATATCTTTTTCTTAATGACAATCGAATTATCAACAGTCTAAAGTTCCATATGGATTCTCAAAGTATAGCTAGTCTTATCGCAGACAAGTTAAATGGATCCAATTATCATTTATGCAAATTTAAGATGAAGACCTTGCTAATCGCCTACAATTTGGATGTTGTAACAAGTATCAAAGTGAAGCCTGAAGACAACACAGTCGACTCAAAATGGAAAATCGAAGGATGGTAAAACTTTTGTGCTTATTATCCTCAATATATCAGATACTCAAATTGGCCACATAGCTTAAGCCAAAACTTCGAAAGAAGTTCGGGACATCCTGAGCTCACTATATGATGTGAAAGACGTAACTAACTTTGAAAGAAATTCTTCACACTCAAGATGTTAAACAATGATTCTCTTAAAAATCATATTAAGTAGTTTAAGAATCTCTTGCAACATATGGTCGTTGTCAGATCAGTCATAGACGATCAAGACGCAATTATGACACTGCTTTCAAGCTTGCCCTCTACATATGAGAACTGGGTGATGATCATCATGACACACTCGGATTTAACTCTTACTAGAGTTATCATTATGTTGCTGCAAGAAGATAATCGAAGAACTCGAGACACTTCATCTACCTCTTCATCTCATGCTCTATATGTCAACAACGACTCGAAACAACACAAGTAGAAAAGCTCTAAGCAGTCTGCATTGAATCAGAAACAGTCTCAAAGTCAAGAACAATCATCGAATCCAAATTCATCGAAGAACAAGATGTTTTGTAGGTATTGCAAGTGCAATAACCATGAGATCCAAGATTGTCGAATTCTCAAAGCAAATAATGCAGCCAAGCAACCGGATGAATAGGTAAATATAGTTACAGCATCTCTTGAAGTCGAAATGGACGAAGGCAGTTTTTTGGTCAAAGACAAATACGTGAATTCGGATGATTCATAGTTTCTGGATTTTGGAGCTACAAAACATATGACCAATCATCGTGGGAATTTTCATTCCTATATGCCTTACAGCACAAAGAAGTATGTTCATCTTGGTGATGATAGTACTCACACTATCAAAGGTGAAGGTACTGTAAGATTACGGTTCCAGCATGATTAATTCAAACTACTGTCAAAAGTCTTGTATGTTCGTAAACTCAACAAAAATCTATTATCGGTAAGTAGAATTCCAGATTTAGGTCATAAGGTGGAGTTTGAGTCTGATCAATACAGAATTATCGATAGGAGTAATAAGATCCTTTCACTCAGCAAGAGGCATGGATACTTATATAGATTGGCACATTGTTATTCTGATTCTAGTCAAGTCTTGAAAACCTCTATTCTTGTCAATAAAGCATTACTATGGCATCATCGCTTAGGACACTTGAATTATGCATTTGTATCAAACATGTCCCAACAATCCCTAGCACTTGGTCTCGACTATCTTTCTGGTAAAGTTGATCTCACTATCTGCTATAGCTGCATCTTTGGAAAGCAGACTAAGATTCCTTTTAGATTGAGTCATAGGCATGCATCAAGATGTATGTTAGATGTTGTTCATTCATATATATGTGGACCTATGCAAACTCCTTCATTGATAGATGCAAAGTATTTCATTACTTTTATCGACGAATTCTCTTGAAGAATAGTTGTTTATTTCATCAAGCAGAAATCAGAAGCTTTTATTAGGTTCAGTCAATTCAAAGAGCATGCAGAAAATCAGACTGGTAAAAGAATCAAAGCACGAAGGTTCGACAATGGGGGAGAATACATCTCCACCGAATTCAAGGAGTACTGCCTCAAATGACATTGAGCAACAAAATATTACCTCCTATTTGCCTCAATCAAATGGTCTTACTGAGAGAAAGAACAAAACTTTAGTCGAATCGGCAAAGTGCATGTTATCACATGCGACACTTCCGAAGTCCTTTTGGGCTGAAGTTGTTTCAACAGCAACTTATATTCAGAATAAGGTCTCTCACATGTACCAAACCTTCTTTATCGAATTCAAATTTTTTTGGATGTACTACTTATGTGCATATTCCTCATGATCTCAAGAAGAAGCTTGACTTCCAGATTATCATCTGTATTTTGATCAACTACACTACTTCAGATCAAGCCTACAAGTTGTTCGATCCCATCGAGTCAAAGATATTCACTAGTCAGGATTTCATCTTCATCGAAGATCAGTTTATCGACCTCAAAGGAAAAGGCAAAGCCCATATAGCCAACTTGTCTAACTCGTCCGACATAGTGAACTTCGACGTCCCTCAGTCAACTATTCTCATTGAAGATCCAAGCTCATCTACTTCCAACAAACAGCATATTAATGGTGAATCCAAAGAAGATGTTGTCACAATTCAGCAACTACAATTTGATGAGCTAATCAACTTCCTCCATTTCTCAAAAGATCATCAAGGACTAGCAGACCACCTGCGAGGTATATCAATGAGTCTGCTTACTTCAGACTTTCATTTTAGCCCCTCAAAAATAGCTTAGAGTACGCGGCTTCGATCCGCAACTTATTGTACTTATTTACTTCTATTTCACTTTCATACTGAATCAATACTATCTTTTATTGGGTTCAGGTTCATCTCAGAATGTATGCATTTCTGTAGTTCTTCGTGACTAGTTATTTGTTTGATAATTCAATGCATTATTGTTTGGCTACGTAATCACTGTAGTATTGATGATCTCAAAGTTAGTTAATATAATATCGAACGTGATTTCTATCACTATTGTTTTGTTCAACATTTAAAGGTGTAGTTATGCATGAAGAAAGTGGAAGATAGTCTATTCTGCTGTACACGATAAGTTTTCTTTCTTGTCGTTCAATTTCTTTTTATTCAATCTTATTTGACCCTATTCGAATCTTGTTCAACCTTATTCTAATCTTGTTCGACCTATCTTTCATACACCTCTTTCCAACACATCTGACTATGCAAATAGGATAATTTTCCTGCCCTGAGTCAGATATTGGTGCTACGAAAGTTGGTTTTGAGACCTTGATGCCCTGCAAATGTTCCATAGATTTTGTCTCTCTGAACCCTCGCAAACACTCAAATTTGATGATCTTTTCATCAGTAAATCTCGCAGCCTTGTTAGTCACTGAATCTGACTCAGATGCATTTTTAAAAATCTCTACGAAAGTTGGTTCCCAAAGGATCTAAAAAAAATACTCTTTTTTATTATTTTTTGGTGATATCTTGATATTCTCTGATCCCTGACTCTAGCAAGCTGGTCTACACTTGCATCCAGGTCAGATATGACTATGGAGATCTCTTTATATTCTCATATATGACTATCGAGATCTCTGGATATTTTCAGTATTTTTCGGTGATATCTTGATATTCTTTGATCCTTGACTCTTGCAAGCTGGTCTACACTTGCATCCAAGTCAAATATGACTATGAAAATCTCTTGATATTTCTAGTATTTTTTGGTGATATCTTGATATTCTCTGATCCCTGACTCTTGTAGGCTGGTCTACACTTGCATCTAGGTCAGATATGACTATGATCTCTTATGAAGATTTGGTCGTTGATTCATCAGTTTAAGTGATTTTCATCCCATTACATACTTTGATGCGTCTATATGCACATAAAACTCTATGGACCAATTTAGTGGATGTAATATTGGTGCTGAGACCAATGCATCGTTAAGTTTCTAGAAAGCCTGTAGGACTCCGTCCAATGTGGTTCCATTGTGAGCTTGTAGATTGATCATTCTAACTCTGCAAAATCTAGAATGAAAATCCTATAGTAAGCGTGACCCATAAACACGTAGAATCCACGAATCATCCTTGGAGGTGGTAGATCAACAAGGACCTTGATATTTGATAGATCAGTGGCGATTCCTGGATACAATAAGGCCTAGTATGAGGCTCCGTGTCACTCAAAACTAACACTTTTATTGGTTCAAGGAGATCTATTATTTGCGGCATTTCTTCAGCACCTTTTTCTCATCTCCAAAAAATTTTGCAAATACTTTTTGAATGCCGCTTGCATACTCGTTGGAAGGTACTTGGGGCATTACAAAGTCCAAACAACATCACCCTATAGGCATTGGTTCCACATTCATTGGCAAACATTGTCTTGTGCTCATCGTCCCCGATGCTATTTTCATTAATTGTAGCCGCTGAAACCGTCCAAGAAATTGTAGGCTTCCTGCTACTCTATCTAGAACAATTTTTGTACATGGTAAGAGAAAACGATCTTTCTTTGTAACTGCATTTTATGCCTTTAAGTTCACACAGATTTGCATTTTGTGGTTCTTCTTGGGTACTATGACTATGGGTGATACCCACTCTGTGTGCTCGATTTCATAAATGAAATTTGCATCAAGTATCTTTTGCAACTCTTGCTTGATCAATTACATGTAGTTATTGCAGCGATATTAGCGTCTCACACCTTAAGGACTGCTCCATCGACCAAGGGTATGGTATGCTGGACTATGGTTGGTGGTATACCCTTCAAATCTTTGTAATTCCATGTGAAGAAATCCTTGTAATCCACCAACAATGCACGTAGCCTTTTGAATTGCGTGGGTGTCACCTGTTCTCCCACCTCTTCTTCGCTTGGCTTAGCTAGATTCATGGGTTGTGTACGTGTAGGTCCTTTGAAGACTTGTTTCGCTAGTTTCTAACTTTGATCAAGTTCTATTTGTGTTTGCGGTTTCATAACTACCACGTCGTTCAAGGTATAATTTTTGAAGGTTTTTGGCATCTCGTGAAATGGCGTTGGCAAATTCCTCCTTCAACATGTTGATCTTAGCTCGATTTGTCCTTTGGATTTTTGGTCATCTTTGAAGATGATGACGCTGCATCTAGCTCCAATCATATTGATTTCAAGGAGTCCACCACTTTCTTTTTTTCTTTTTTATCAACATAGTTGGGCACGTCCTTGTTATCTCTCTTGGGAACCAATTTGATATTCTCTTCATGGTTACGAATATTAGCGTCCACCGTAGCTATGGCCTCTTCTGGTAGATCGCTCCATCGGATCACCTGTCTGTATCATTGTATCAGGTGCCTTGGGTGGATCTATCTTGGAAACCTTTTCCATGGCTGATCCTTGAGGTGGCTGAGTTGGTACTCTTCTCTTTCCATAGTGATCTGGGTCCATATGTTGCAGGGCCTGCTCATCAGTCATCTTAGTTTTTTTGTTGTAATAAAAGCATGCTGCCAAGGGACTGAATCATCATCCACAAGGTCCTCAATAGTTTTCGCGGACAACCATGCTAGATTGATCATATTCATCCCAAAACTAATTGGTGTGTCCAAGGTGTAATACTTGGGTGAAGATGTGCTAGGTTCTGGATCTGAATTTGGTTGACAAGTATGCCTACCCATACAATCAACTATTGCCAATGTGTTCGTCCATCTCACGATATCTGTTTCCAAGTCATAATGGCCTCCCTTGGCTTGCCTTGGGAGATCAATTTAGTGATCAGTGGTGGACGATCCATCATCAACTTTCGGTGTAATCGATTTTACTGCCCATGTTGTTGGATCAACCGTTACATCCTGCTCTCTATTTTCGAAGGTGAGTTTTCCGGTTCCCTAGTTGTGATTCACTTGTGGAGTCCTCATCCAAGGTCTTCCTAGTAAAACGCAGTATGCAAAAGGGGACTCTACTATGTCCATCACCATGAAAGTGATTACAAACTGCATTCTCGCTATTTTTATCGGAATGTCATCCACTACGCCTTTTGGTTTGATCTGCTAATTTGATGACAAACTTTGCTTGCTTCATTCCTTGAAAACCCCAATTTTCATACAAAGTAGTGGAGATCAAATTTACACCTGATTCTCCATCTACCACTGCTGCTTCGTCGTCAAATCTTTTGTGCTTGATTGGCAAGGTGATGTTGTGCTCTTCACTATCCCATGATGCCCCAATATGGAGGACATTGCTGGTTCCTTTGTAGCCTGCACAATATAAGGGCTCCTTCGTGATTCGTTCAGACTCTGACTTGAGCCAATCTGTCAGAATGCTTTTAGGTTGTGGTGCCATCTGCAAGAGTTCTCCGAAGGATATGTCCATGCGGCTAGCTAGTAGACTTGCAAGATTGTGGAATCTTAGGCTCACCCATGTGAAATGGTACTTCTTGATGATGCAAATAATCGTTTTGATCTTATCACGATGGGGAGTCGACTGGTGGTGCTGGTATTTCTAATGGTAGAGGTGCTGCAATTTTTTCCTTTGCTTGGACTGCTTCCTCTACCTATGCATCTTATATCCAATGGCATATCTTTCAATATCGTCATCCTTCCTCCCTCAGATTAGGATATGGTCCTCTGCTTTGGGTTGATCGTCGGCCATTGATATTGATGACGTTGTAGATGGAGCCACTACCTTACGTTCAATGAGCTATCTTTCATACACCTCTTTTCAACACATATTACTATGCAAATAGGGTAATTTTATTGCCATGAGTCAAATATTGGTGCTGCGAAGATTGGTTCTGAGACCTTGATGCCCTGCAAACGTTCCATAGATTTTGCCTCTCCAAAGCCTCGCAAACACTCAAATTTGATGATACTTTCATCAGTAGATCTCTCAACCTTGTCAGTCACTGAATCTAACTCAGATGCATTATGCGAGAGTTGGTTCCCAAAGGATATAAAGAAAATACTCTTTTTTAGTATTTTTTGGTGATATCCTGAGATTCTCTGATCCCTGACTCTTGCAAGCTAGTTTACGCTTGCATCCAAGTCAGATATGACTATGGAGAATTCTACAAGAGTTATTATAAAGATTTGGTTGTTGATTCATCAATTTAAGTGATTTTAATCCATATTTTAGTACTTTTATCTCTAGATATGTTCTTCAAATCTGATTTTTTGAGGCTAAGTAGTATTTGATGATGATCTACCACCTTTTTTATCCCATCTAAATCTGGATCCTACTTGGATCCTATTTTATCTTGCATGATCTTGGCGAGATTTCAGTTGATCTACCCGAATTTTGAGGATTTGGGTTGATCTAAGTAGATCTACTTAGATCTGTGATGTCTTCTGATTAGACTTGTCAACGACCGATTCAGGTGTCAATGTAGAATAAGGCAACATCTGGTAGCTCATCATCAGGTAGGACTGCTTTCTTCTTCCCCTTGATCCACGACACATGATCTGCCATATAATGCTGCTTCCTCTTGCACACCACGATCCGAAAATCAAACTCCAACAACAGAATAAGCAACGAGTGATTCTCCCTATCTTGCAAATTTTATTATAAAGCAAGAGTTGATGGTTCATATAAAAAGCATTCTCTGTGTGGTTACAAATATAAGCATCCACCGTAGCTATGGCCTCTTCTGGTAGATCGCTCCATCGGATCACCTGTCTGTATCGTTGTATCAGTTCATTTTTCTTATTTACAGGTGCCTTGGGTGGATCTATCTTGGAGACCTTCGCCATGGCCGATCCTTGAGGTGGCTGACTTGGTACTCTTCTCTTTCTATAGCGATCTGGGTCCATATGTTGCAGGGCCTGCTCATCAGTCATCTTAGTTTCTTTGTTGTAGGTAAAAGCATGCTGCCAAGGGACTAAATCATCGTCCACAAGGTCCTCAGTAGTTTTCGCAGACAACCATTCTTATATTGATCATATTCATCCCAAAACTAATTGGTGTGTCCAAGGTGTAATACTTGGGTGAAGACGTGCTAGGTTCTCGATCTAAATATGGTTGACAAGTATGCCTGCCCGTACAATCAATTGTTGCCAATGTGTCCATCAATCTCACGATATCTATTTCCAAGTTGTAATGGCTTCCCTTGGCTTGCCTTGGGCGATCAATTGAGTGATCAGTGGTGGACGATCTATAATCAACTTTCAGTGTAATCGGTTTCACTGCCCATGTGGTTGGATCAACCTTTACAGCCTGCTCTCTATTTTTTGAAGGTGAGTTTTCCAGTTCCCTAGTTGTGATTCACTTGTGCAATCCCCAACCAAGGTCTTCCTAGTAAAACGTAGTATGCAGAAGGGGACTCTACTATGTCCATCACTATGAAAGTGATTACAAACTGCATTCCCCATATTTACCGAAATGTCATCCACCACACTTTTTGGAGTTACACAGGATTGATCTGCTAATTTGATGACAAACTTTGCCGATTTCATTCCCTGAAAACCCCATTTTTCATACAAAGTAGTGGAGATCAAATTTACACCTGATCCTCCATCTACCACTCTTGCTTCATCCTCAAATATTTTGTGCTTGATTGGCAGGGTGATGTTGTGTGCCTCACTTTCCTATGCTGCCCCAATATGGAGGACATTGTTGGTTCCTTTGTAGCCTGCATAGTATAAGAGCTCCTTCGTGGTTCATTCAGACTCTCACTTGAGCCAATCTGTCAGAATGCTTTTAGGTTGTGGTGCCATCCGCAAGCTAGTAGACTTGCAAGCACTCCCGATTCTGGAATCTCAGACTCAACCATATAAAATGGTACTTCTTGATGATGCAAACAATCATTTTGATCTTATGGCAATGGGGAGTCGACTGGTGGTGTTGGTATTTATATTGGTAGATGTACTGCAATTTTTCCTTTGCTTGGGCTGCTTCCTCTACCTGTGCATCTTATATCCAATGGCATATCTTTTAATATTGTCATCCTTCCTCCCACAGATTAGGATATGGTCCTCTGCTTTGGGCTGATTGTCAGTCATTGATATCAATGATGTTATAGATAGAGCCACTATCTTACGTTCAATGTGCTCATGTAACTGCCAGCACAGAAATATGGAGATTTTACTTTTCCTATGATGTCCTTCCTGGAATTGCTATAGGTTGTACTGAGACTAGATTCAAGGGTACTCTCGTTCCAAGTCTAATTGGGCAATTCTTCTAGCAATGTCTATAACCGTACCACCATCTTGACTTTGATTTCTAATTAGAACCTAACAAAACTTATTTAACTTAGACTTTGGGCCTTTTACATTATTTTATGAACATGGCCCAAGTCTAGTTTATTTCAAATACAATAATTTGCAAGTGCTCATTGGGCTATGGACTTATGCACGTAGGATGCCACAACCCTTGCAACTTATTTTCTATTTTTGAGTAGTTTTAATTATTTATAGAAAATACCCTCAACAATGTATTGTGTCAAGAGTGCATAGGGCCCAAATGCACCCATAAGTGGGGCATGGCCCAAATACTTATGGGCCATGCCCTACTTATGGAAGGACCATAAGTAGGGCATGTTTCTTGTGAATTGAGATTTAGAACAAGGTTCTACAATGCATTCCAAACTTATTGCGAATGTTAGTCACTAATAGAGCCTACTTTGTCATTACTTAATTTGCTCACATTGGAAAACTAAACATCTCAATTCACATACGTCTATAAGTTGAAGTTACATAATCACTTCTCTCAGTAACATTAATAACTATGTTTTTAGCTCTATTGTCGTAGCAATAAACTATTCTGCCAAACTGCTAAAAGTTGAGGTGTCACTTCTACGAGTTTGAGCACCTCCATAAGGCAAACTTTCTCATGATATATTGATCACCTTGTTTAATATCTTCTTCATAACATTTTGGCCTATTGCCAATTTTTGCATGCAAAACTAGCTGACCGCATCAATTTCAATTGAGAGAGAGAGAGAGAGAGAGAGAGAGAGAGAGAGAGAGAGAGAGAGAGAGAGAGAGAGAGAGAGAGAGAGAGAGAGAGAGAGAGACTTGAGACTCCTCTCATGCCTCAAGAGGCACATCTTGAGGCTTTTCTTATGCTTCAAGAGCTTACATCTAAAGAGACTCAAAAAGGCTCCTCTTTTGTCTCATGTCAAGAGGCTCGAGCATAGCTCAAAAGGATGCATGTCAGCACAAACAATGCAATGTAAGCTTTTAATGACATGGAACTGGCCAAGGCATGGTCCATTTTGCAATGCTATTGGTGAATCATCCAAAATTCACCACTAGCAATGAGCAACTTATCATATAGAATGGTCATGCCCTACCTATGTGATAATAATTTTATGCTCTCTCTCTCTCTCTCTCTCTCTCTCTCTCTCTCTCATGTGATGCTTGAATTGTCAAGCAAGCTAAAAGTTGTCACTTCTCTCTCTCATATGATGTTTGAGACATTGGCAAGCTAAAAGTCACTATTGGCACCTTACCACATGTGATTTTCCTGATATGCTAGATGTATAGATAAATATGATGTTCAGTATTTAACAAATTTCTTGTAATGGAAATATTCAAACAAAAGGAGTCAAGCAAAAATTCTTGTCACTTAATGTGATTTGATCAATCCCCTCTTAAAGTAATTTATTTTAGCTTCCAAACTTAATAAAGAAATTGGTCACTCCCGTCTCTCTCAAGTTTTTTAGCACCAAACTTTGACTATTGGCTTTTTCCTCAACCATTTTGACACAATATTTTGTCTATGGGCCCTTTTTCATGGCTTTTAGAGAGCAGGGGATCAAGTACATTATGTCTAAAAGTTTGACTCAAGAGATTGGATGCTCCACCTCTCCTCAAGAATAATAGAACAAGATCTTGATAGTCAAACTCTTTACCTAAATTATAATGCAAGTTTTCTCATGCAAGGGCTTGCTACTTGATTTATGGTGGGAGTGAGTCAAACTGGAGGATTATCGGGCACCAACCATGGCCTTATGTGGTTGAGGGCTTTTAGATAGAGATATTGAGCCCTTAGGCTTAAGACCTTGAGCTTGTTGACTTATTGTGAGTATTTCAAGGGTAGTGTGAATATCTTGACCCATGACCAAGGCTCTTCAAGGCCAATTCACAAGATCCTTGGGGTTGCACCCTTCTGAGACTTCTCAATAGTATTCTAACCTTTAAAGGTAACTCTTTCAAAAGAGGTTTTGGGCTATTAGGCTTCAAGCTCTAGGATCAACCTTCTCTGCTCATTCTAGAAGGGGTTGGGAATATTTTGATTCAAGAGGTGGGTCATGTGGTCTTGTCCTTACAATTTTAGTATTGTGCAAGCCTTTGGTCTCTCAAATGAGTATTTTATAGCACTTGAAGGTTGTGACATTTTCCAATGGACCTTGCGTTGTCAACCTCTTGGTTTGAGCATGCCCTTCTTCTTGGGTGTATTAGGGGACAATCGTATGGATTTTGATTCAAGGTTTGGTCTTAAAGATCAAACCCCATAATTTAAGACTATACTCTTTAAGCCATGGTGCTTGGCTAATTTTCTCACACTCTCACCATTGTATAGTAGACATGTCTCCTTCATAATGCCATTTTAGTGGCACATTTGAACCACTTTAGGGGGAAGCGTCACCTTGTGTTTCAAAGGATCAACCTTTCTAGTTATACCAAATCGTACATCATTGCATCATGTATACGGAACCCTCTAAATCCATCTAATAGTCCTTCAAAATGCCATTTTAAAATTTTCTTTCAATATTAACTGTCGCTCTTGATGGTAGATATCATTTACTATGTTGTAATATAGTGGAGATGGCAAGCATAAAGAAATTTGACACACCAATTTGATTATCTTCTTGTGGACTACTTGGCAACTAAAGTCATCTATTAAATACTTGGATTACACTATGTCTATGCCATCTACTAATCTAAGGATGAGCCAAGAAGATTTTGATTCCTAGCTTATTTTCTCTATCTATAATACTACTTTGATGTTGGCATGTTTGATTACTTTGATTTTGAATGTGTGACGAGGGCCAACCTAACAAAGAAAGTTGAATTTTTAATTCCATGTCATCATTGTTGATATTTATCAATTCTCAAATTTGATGAAAATGTATTAGTGTTTCATCATGATTCTTCCTTGATTTCTAAATATGCGATCTTCTTAACATTTTATATACATATCACCACTTTAATCTAAAAATCCATCTTGACCTAAATCATTATCATGTCATTAGATGTGATCCTACTCAAATTTATCTCGTCACCATTATTCACATATGTTCTATCAAACTTGGATAGTGACTAGACCATCTAACACTATCATCCATATTCGTAAAACCTCTTGAGAATATCTAAAGTATCATGGCATACTATATATAAGTACCAATATAATGTAGTATAAGGATTGTTGGTCCACAAAGATAGCAAAGATGAGAAGAAACCTATCATTATAATGGTTTGTAAGAATTGTTTCTTTGAACTATTTCAAAACGCATTCCTCAAGATAGCAATCTGATCAGTGTTATCACCCACTACTATTAAACTATTGTACATACAAAATAGAGTACTTTGTTATTTGCACAAGGCATTCAAGCTAGAGATATTTCAACTTCAATAGGCCAAAGCTACGTCTTGGATTTTACAATCATTAACATTAAGCCAAAACACAAAAACTAATCATATATCAAACGACACTAGCAATAGGCTTTGGTTACCGATAAAAGCATGCTTCTCCAGATCATGGCTGCTGACAACTGCAGTATAAAGAAATCGTAGAAATTTATCCAGTTCATCAAATGTCATATCTTCAATTTTTACTATCCCATCAGAGTTTTCCTTCATCTGAGAGGCGAACATGCCTTTGAACACAGTTGCTTTACTCACCTGAAAATGGCATGATTTACAACATGTAGCATAAGCAGAAAAGAAGTAATAATCTTTTATGAGATTAAATGCTAACACCACAGATGATGCTGTTTATCATGGAACATAATTGATTAACTTTCCATACATCATTCTTTACAAGCTCATGGAATTGGAAAAGCGAATGTTTTTTTTTTTCAGCAAACAGTTTGCTGATTAACCTGGTGTGAACTGATTGAAGGTTCAAACCGTAATTCAATGCAATGTTGGGCTAGTAAATTGTTCCTCCAACTAAAAAACATTGAGATAACAAACATTCTGTTGCCATGACAACCTCACAACTAATTACATGCGAAAATGCGATTCGAACAATAAATGTCGACGCAAGCACATACCAGGATAGCCTTGTGAGCATGAACGCATTTGCCGTCAGAAGTGTGGAAAGCGACATCAGCATGAGGCTTGTACATGGTGGAGGGATCCTAGCTACGCAGGAACTTAAGCTGCTCCTCTTTTTCCTACAGCGTGTTATGCATCCGGCCATGAAATACCTCATGGCAGCTCTCGCAATAGGCATCTTCGATGTAAGCCTTCTCCTTCACAAGGCACAGCAGCACGTTGCACCTCTGACAAGTCACGGCGCCATGCTTCGACACCACCTTCGCCATAATAAGCTTTTTCGCCAAAAGCACGATCCTAGTGCCATAATTTATAGGGCCATTTGGTTGAAAGACCAAAATCCAAGAGTCCATAAAAAATAATATTAAATATATGTATATATAAAAAAATAAAAATCATAGTAAAGCAAAATTAAGTATATTATGAGATGAATAATCTAAAGAGATGATATATAAAGCAAAATTAAAGATAGTATCTCTTGGTAGATACTATGATATGCAATCTTTGCGTTATGTGGGGCATTGGAATTGTTAAAAACATTAATTAAATAGGTTAACACCAAAGATTGCATTTGAAAACATTAAACAAAAAAAATTATTTTAATGCTTAAACTCTTAACAAATCATTGCAATAGCTTTGCCGCTATCGTGACAGAGCTAAAAATGAAGGTATTGGTGTCTCTCTCCTCTAACTCACATCTCTCCCTCTCACTCACCTCGTCCTCAAGATCCTCTCATTCACATCGTCGTCCTCATTCGCGTCCTTGTGGCAGTGCTCTCTCTCTCTCACACACACACATTCATAAAATACAAGACATTTCTCTTGGAAGAAACGATCTTTCAGGTCTCGGCTCTCAATCCTCACGGTGACGGTGAGAGAACCATCCATCTAAATTCATCTGAGCAAAACAGTTGTCCAAGCATCAAAGGACTACATGGTACAGCTCCACGATTTGCAGTCTATAACGAAATTCATGACAAACTAACGAACACTATTGGTTATGGAGATGCCTCAGGTGCAAGATCCAACATCATCAAAAGCCATGATCGCCCTCCATTTTGCTATGTAGTAGAACAATGTGGAAATGAAATCCAACGATGTCTCCCCCTTTTTCTCTACCATCGCTCTCTCTCTCTCTCTATACCCTCTGTATCTCAATAGAATTATCTAGATCCATCTTCATAACCCCTCTCCACTCTTCTCGTGACTTCCTTCAAACTCCTCCACTCCTCTCGACACTCCCCTTTGCCACCTCTCCATCAGCTGACGTCTTGCTATCCTATGACATATATATGGAGGATGACCACGGTGGTCACGTCCTCACTCACATGAGGCAACTCACGCATGTGGTCTTCAACAGAGACACTTTCAAGGAGTGATGACGACAAGAATTATGTCATTGACCAGTTGTATAGAGAGTTTCCAGTCGCCTCTGATAATATGTGGTTTGTTCAAAAATGGATGGTGGGCCGCATGGGAGGCGTGATGAGCCCACCGCAAATCGAAGATCTGAGATGTGGTGAGAGCTGGCAAATCTAGGCCATACAATGTGCACAAGGACGATTGGAAGTTGCAAAGAAAGAATTTTGAGAAAATCCAGATCGTTTCAAGGAACAAAGAGAGGCAGCTAAGAAGTGTCTGGAGACGGCAAGGCCCTCGCATCTGGGCAGAGGTGGCCAAGGTTCTTTCATGTTTGTTTCGTAAGTCTCCCCACCCATAAGTTGAAATTTGATATTATCTGTAATTTATATTTTATTTGTGTTTGTTAAATTAAATTACAATCACCGGTTTGTCGGTTTATGCAAAAATCTGCCATAAAGCGGTTTCCCACAAAAAGAGGAGTACAAGTATGCATATTCAAACAACATGCAATCATTACTCAAATTATTGGAGAGACAAGGAGTGAGAATTGACTGGGATTGGATATTCTAAGGTATGTATTATGATTTCAACATATATTTTGACTTTACCACATTCATTTGGTCGGGGACACTCTAATAACATCACTTACAAAATTTACACATCTTCATTGCATGTAGGTATCGCAGTCCCAATCTCATGCATCGTAGTCACATAAGTCTGATGACCATGGTCAGGACGGGGATGATTCAGCTGGATCTAATAATTAGGCGTTTCATTCTGATATATGTTCATAATTGAAACATTTAGGTATCGATATATATAATTTTTTTAAGTTAAGTCCTCTAGATGGATCTTCAATTGCATTGAGTCCAATTTTAGGATAGAATGGAGCCATTTGACATAGTTATGACGATGTCCATGGGGAGAATCTTGGCCACTACTACCAAGGTGAGAAGGTCCCTAAAGTCTCCTGTAGCTTCTTAGCCACCTCTCATTGTTGTTTGAAGCGATCTAGATTTTTGTGAAATCCTTTCTTCACAAACTTCAAGTCTTCTTTGTGTCTTAATTTGGATAGATATTCTAGATCTGAGGTATATATGGCTTCAAGATATACTTTACCTTCATTACATTCATGTGGTCTGACTTTCACTCTCATCACGTTTGTCAGATAATTGAATCATCTTCATTGGATGTAGGTATAAACAGTCTCAATCCCATGCATCGTAGTCACATGAATTCGATTGCGACGTCAATGGGCCAGGACGAGGATGACTCAGCTGGATCTAATTATAATTAGGTATTTCAATAATCCAATTTTGTAACATATCTCTGTACTTGGAACATTTAATGTATGAATATATATTCGTTGAAGTTAAGTTTCCTTCATTAATTTTAAGTGATTAAAATGTAACTCAAACAATTTTGCAAATGTTATTTTATTAACAATTATGAACAAATGATTTGCTTACCAACCTCATAGAAGTGGTGCAAAAGACTCCTGGGGTTGGATGGAATCCATTTTTAGGGTAGAATGGAGCCAGTAACCATCAGAATAGGGTGCCATTTTGAAAGGGATAATACCAAGAGACATCCCTTGGTATATCCCTTGGAAAGACATGGCACCAACAACCTTTTTAGAGGGATATACTGAGGGACCTTGGTATATCTCTCAGCATCTCCGTGCTATAAACAAAGTAGAAATGAGATGAAGAAGCCTCAATTACCGGAGGCAATTAATTGAGGAACTCCTTCTAAGGCATACTTCATAGGTGTGTACCGAGGTTTGTGATCTTTTTTCTCACTTGATGTTTACAAAGACATAACTAGCAAGATCCTCTTGATCTCGAGTCAAAAGAACTCTTAACAAGGATTTTACAAAAAAATAATTGCTCAAGAAAATTGAAGTTCATTTTAATCTAGAAACTCACAAAAAATTGACTTGATTTTGATCTTCTCAAGTTTGTTTCTAGCCCTTCTATGACTTCTAATCACGGCCTTCAACACTCCCCTCGCAAAAGTCGAGTGGAGATAAAATAAGTTTGAATCCAAAATACAATCAAATTCTAATCGATTTTAGGAAGATTTGGACAAAAAAAATGACTAAATCTCTTCTCCCTCTTCTTGATGGTATTCTTCAAGACCTTGTTAAACAAATTTAAAGGGGCTGTGAACTCAATCTCAATTAATAGATTTCCTGACACTAAGTCAAATCTCATTGATGGCAAAAAAAACTTTGATGCTTTTCTTTGGAATTGGCACCGAAAAAAGCCATCAAGATGCCTTCAAATGAAATTGTTTGGACCTTATGAAAAATTAAAGCTAAGTGCAAGTACAGAGGTGCCCACACATGTGGAAGTTACAGCTACTGACCCTCACCAAGTTTAAATGCACAAAACCTTCACACTAAACTATGATTTGAACTCCCTCTCACAAGACTAGTTTTCTACAATAAACTTGCTAAAAATGTTTTGTGCTTTGATCATTAGTTATCCTCTTGTATTTGCTCTGATACCATGTTGAAAGTAAATACTAAAGACCGTAAATGAGCCTATAAAAGACTCCGATCGTGATTGATTGATTGATACAACCAATCTATTACAAAACTAGTCATCAATTTCTTGATCTATATTAGCAACTTTGGATCACACAATCAAGAGCAATAAAAAACAATGAGCAAACATGCAAATCCAACCCCACACGTGTGTGGTATTGCCACCAGTATAGTCTGCTATCATAGTTTCGAAAGTAATCAAGTTTAGTTTTACAAAGTGTACAATAAGACTCTTCTCCTTTGAACGTTAGGTGAAAATCTAGCATGTAATAAGGAGACTTATCAACATTTTTTGCCCTAATATGTCAATCTTAGCCTAAGCCGTAGAGTTATGGGATGGTTAGGTTGATTTGCACTTGATAACATGGACTATTTATTTATTAAATCATAATTTGATTTCATATGTTTGTTGCAGATCATGGTTTGGTGGCAAAGAACTATTTAACATTTCGTTCATTGCATTGAATCATCTTTAAGTCATGTTTTACCAAGAAAGTCAACAAAGGAAATGATATAAAAATGCTCGGTTTTAAAAAATTGAAAAAATGAAAATTGTAGAGACTGTTTTGATTAAGGTTCAATTATACTTGGATGCGAATGTGATACAAGGTGCATGTGATTACCTCCATGATTTGAGGAGTTTGG
Source organism: Diphasiastrum complanatum (assembly GCA_029204225.1). Classification (NCBI taxonomy): domain Eukaryota; kingdom Viridiplantae; phylum Streptophyta; class Lycopodiopsida; order Lycopodiales; family Lycopodiaceae; genus Diphasiastrum; species Diphasiastrum complanatum. The sequence continues at coordinate 33,387,828 of CM055110.1, read as the reverse complement.
TCCAATAACTTAGGAATCATGACTAAACAAACCTAACTAATCCTATGAATGAGATCTAACAATCTAGGATAGCCTTCACACATGGCAACATGGATTCTACACATGTGAATTACAAAGTACATCAAAAAATTACATACAACCAAGCTAGAATTTTTTCATAGAGAGAGAGAGAGAGAGAGAGAGGAGAGGAGAGAGAGAGAGAGAGAGAGAGAGAGAGAGAGTTTAATACTAGGGGGAGTTTGAGCTCCAAAGAGACCCTTTAAGAATCCGTGCAAGATGTCTTATATAGTATTAAAATATCTATAACACTAATACATTTGACTTGCCATAACTTTTTATTCATAGCTCAAAAGTATGTGACATAACATATCATTGGAAAGCTCTTGTTGAATGCTTTCCAATGCATCAAACTTTGCTAAATTTGGACTTACCACTAAAAAGCTATGCCATTTTTAGTGTGGAATCAAAAATGTGCACTCAAAAAGTTATGTTACGTAGATTTAAAATTTGAGTGTTTTGATTGGTCCATGTGTAAGAAAAATTGAGAAAAAATATAAAAAAGAATCTTATACAAAGGGTCTCTTTTGGATTTAGAACTCCTCTAATGTTCTATGCACTCTCATCAAGATTGTGCAGTAGTATACTTGGATAGATGAATCAACTCCAAAAGATGGGCTTGATCATCTACTATCCCTATTATTTTGAAGTCTTATGGACCTATTTTATATCACTCATTCAAATATCTAAGATCATATTTCATAGGATTGTGTTTGGTATCAGTTTGACTACTATATTTGTGTCAAAAAAGTCTATCTTTAAACACTTAGGGTTTTTGAACACTAGAATAGGATTTTTGATGTCAAAGAGGAGATTGCCACCTCCTCTTTGACCATCAAAAGTGATAATGAAGAATTCTTCATCAGGTATCAGTTTGACTATACTATATTTGTGTCAAAAAGATCTATCTTTTAAACACTTTGTGTTTTTGAAACACTAGATTAGGGTTTTTGATGGTCGAAGAGGAGATTGTCACCTCCTCTTTGACCCATCAAAAGTGATAACTGAAGAATTCTTCATCAAGGTCAAAGGCAAATGCAAGAGGAGATGGCAATCATAGGTTCAAATTAAACGAAGAAGACAATACTTCCTTTTAGTCAAGGCAAGAGGGGAAAATCAAAGATCAAGTGCTTTTAATTGCAAAAAATTTTGGAGAGTGAATGCTTCAAGGTGACAGTGGTAACCGAGGTAACTTTACTTTCGAGGAAGCTAATGAGAATTCAATTACAATATCTACAAGTTTAATTTTACTTACAGAATTATACATGAAAATAAAAGTAGGATTCATAAATATTTTATAGATAAAAATTTACTCGAAAAGCCGCTAGTCACCAAATATGTTTCTTAATTACACATTGAAGTTTTGATTACTCTTGACCAGATTAATCTTGTTCCCTACTTTTTCGTTTGTTGTATAGCAAAATTTAATTGTTGAATTTAAATAAATACCATAAACATGTTTTTTGATTGATTATTTGTTGCTCACTTCTTCATAGTTATATACTTGAACATGACACCTACAGTCTTGTGCACTCATTCATGTTACTATGGAATTGCAATTACATTGAATATCTTCAAGTTAGGGTTAGTCTTGAAGTATCTTGCGGTGCCATTAGTCTAGGAGACACAACTTAGGAAAATGGCATAAAAAGTTAATATTGCTATCAGAAAATTAATCTATCTTACAAAATGTTCGTGTTATAACCTACTACCAAACTCTAGGAGCTCAAACAAGACTAAAGTGAGTATTGGACGTTTTGGAACTTGTTGAGAGATTTGGATTGCTAAAATTGATGAGAATAAATTTGTATATAAGAGTAATAGAACCCATATAGCAATTCAATTTATGATTTGAAAGATGAAAATAGCATAATGAAAAGCAAGTGTGAGGTAGAGGAAGATGCCCAAATGTTTGCTTATGCAATGAAATTGCCCTTTGAAAGAAATACCATAATGACTAGAAGGTCAAGTGATTCAAGAGCCTTAGTTGTCCAAAGGAGAGGAAATAGTCACAAAACACATCAAGCTACAAGTTGATGCAAATTAAAGGATAAAAGATTGATTCAATTTTACATTGGAAAAGGCACGCAATATTTGGTCATCTAGATGACACAAGAATGAGTTTAAGAAGCTTGGGATATGTGTTAAAAAGGTTGAAGGAACCTATTAATTTTGAAATCTTGATCATTTTCATAAAAGCAATGATCAACAACCAACAGAGGAAGGTGATTACAAGGGAGAAACACGTTGGAAAACTAGCATATGAACTGGATCTACTGATCATGATGAAAAATGCAAGTTTGTTCCATGTAAGTTTGTTGAAGAAGCATATTGGCAAGGGTCACAACTCTCACATATGGTTACGAATACCATATTAAATGATAGAGCAACTATGATCATCTTAGCTAGTGGGGACAAAGCAATGTTTAATGAGAAATCTAATGTTGAGCATGTTTGATTTCCTTTTGTGTTAGTGGATTAATTAGTTTTCTTGCTTACTCTCATGCTTCTTAGGTATGGATTAGATTTCATTTCTTGTTGTGTGATTAATGTAGGAACAAGCATTCAAGTAAACTAAATAGGCTTGGATTTGTGGAGTAGATCTTGCATATCCCTCTTAAAATCCAGTTCTTGATTGTTCTTGGGCATTCCAAGCATCAAGAAATGGGTGTTTCTTGTTTTCTGGGCTGCTAGAGTGCTGGTAGGGGGGGGGGGAGGAATCTAGTTTTAATTGTTTCTTGGTTTTCTTGCTAAGTAGCTTAATCGTGTCTTTGTTTGTGTTCTGATCTTGGTAGATAAACTGAAGAATGCCTCCCCTGTTTCAAAACACTGTTCCATATTGAGAATAGGACTGGTTGCATGACTTGTTTATGCATGTAGCTAGTAGCGAATCGTGATCTCTCCCGCACTGACAGGCTGGGGAGTACTCCTTTGTAATCTGAGAAAATGCTTCGTACTTGGAAATTGTTCTAATAAGAGACCAATCGTAAAGAACCATAATCTACAGACTGTAACAAGACGAAAGAACAGTAAGAAGAAAACCGTTTTCATAAAATTCAGTGGAATCTAGTGAATATTTGGTGGCCTTTCTACAACTACACAGACACTAAACCAAGCACACCATTCCAATCTATGCGGCCAAACCATAGCTCTGAAGTCTCTCCACGTTCATTACAGAGTTCACCACTTTGGTCTTGACCATCAGTGCAAGCTCAGTTCTCGACCGAGTCTTCACGCTCCTTACGCAAGCGCGAGCAACGACTCTCGTCTGGACCGGACCGCTACACACCAACCCTCGACCAAGCCACTACTAAAAAAATCCTGCCATCTCTTGAGTTACACCTCAACTGACACTCATCGATCAGACCTCGACCGAGGCTTTCATAGACCTTCTGTCACAACTCAACCGATGCTTTCTGTTAAATCTCGACTGAAGGCTTCCTGTTAAATCTCAACCGGAGCCTTAAGTCCCTAATCTCGACCAAAGCATTCTGTTTAAATCTCGATCGAAAGTCTTTCTGTTAAATCTCAATTGAGCCGAAGTGCTCCTTCAAATCTAAGCCGAAGGCTTCTTGTTAAATCTCAACCGAAGCCAAAACACTTTCTCAAATCTCAACCAGAGCCGAAGCGCCATCTTTCAAATTTCAACCGGAGCCGATTGCGCTCCTCCAAATCTCAATCGGAGCCGAAGTGCTCTTTCAAACCTCAAACGAAGCCCATCGCTTAACAGGATTCTTCTAGCATGCCATATATCATCCGAACTCGTTAGTGTTCTAACTAGAGTCAAATGCCATAAAGCATGAACAATCAACAAACCAATGCTAAATCAACTGACCCACAGGAAGCCACCGTAATGGCTTCCACATTACCAAAAGATTACCCAGACCCAAAAGTGGAACAAAGTCAATACATGAATTTTGAAATGAGTTTTTGCGAGAGGTAAGAATATAGCGGAAAGTCCGGAACAATCCCTACAGTGACTGAAGTATTTCCTTGACCCTCCTGCAAGCTCAACTCACGCATGCCATTCCATAGGCGCAATAAAATTCCTTCACTGGGCTTCGACTTTATATCCATCATAGTTTTTCAGCTGCCTACTATTCCAGATGAACAGCGGAAATCAGAAGTGATTCTTGAAATTTTCCAAATTCCTATGAATCTGCTGAATATAGGTGTTAGCTAAGGGGAACCTAGCATCACCTGGCTTTGGCCTTATAAAGACTATCCCATAGTATATGCTATCCCTTGATAATGGGGGGTGGAAATCAGGCGTCAATATAATGGCTTTTTCACTGGCAAAGTCATGGGGCTTCCATACCCTTGATCAACCACGATATAAACGTTGTATAGGCTGATCAAACGGGCTATCGACCTTGCTGGTCCATTTATCAAATATAAGGTTCGCATAGCAGGTGTCAAATATTGTGATTCGATTGTGTCATCTTAGACTGTACCAAAAGATGCTAATAATTATAAACTCCTTCTTGGTCCACGCCTGGCTCCAGATGGCAGGTGTTGTCCAAGATTGGAAGCATAGCAAATATCACCTCTGGCAATCACGATAAACGAGTCACTAATGACTCATTTTGATGACTACTGGGATATATATTTGATTGACAAGCCTCTTGAGTAATCATCATCGGTAATACGAGCCACCACGTTTGCAACTCATTTCTGATTTTCTCATATATATACAGATCGACGACGCTGAAAATTTTTTTGCTTATATTTATTTGTATCCCTGCGATATTGATACAGCGTGCTCAAAATCAACTTCCTTGAATTCCGTTCCTACATCGCTACTCCCGCGCCCATCCGCTACCAGCTAACGGAATTGTTTAGCTTAGGTATTGCTTTGACGTGCCCAACTTGAGGTCTGATCCTAAAATCAACATTAACGCGCGCTGATCCGCTACTACACAAGTAATGGCGTGGACCAAGCAGACAACATGAGTGGCATTCTGGTGGATACCAATTTCAGGTGGCGGGCAGAGAAATCCACAACCACCACAACCACCACCTCGTCCACCACCACCTCCTCCTAGGGCCAAGGGGCAGAAGAAGAGACCCCACCTGGCTCAAGGATAATCGGAAGCTTCAAAAGACAAATAATCTCTGATTCCGAAATCTCAACATATAGAAGTCCATCAGGCAGGTGACAAGAAGTCTATCTATAGATGTGAGATGGATGTGTAAAGACAATTGAGGTGCTGCAACACAAGCATATGAGGATTTCCAGGTGAAATTTCTTTTTTTGATATTGTTGTTGCAGCTAATCCATTGCCAAGAGAGTGACCCATCATGTCCAAGGACTTCAACAATGTGTTCTAGGCTTCGGGACACATATGACAAATTTGCAGACACTTTAGACCCACTCCCTCCTCTCCTCCAAAACAAGATTCAAGAGGACAAAACGAAAAGCAATCTCAACCATCTCGGCTTGTTATTCGATTACAGAGCGGGAGTGTTTCAAGAAAAGGAGGTCTCTCGACCCTCCATCTAAGCAGGGATATTTTCCAAGCATCTTCTCTGAATACTATTCTTTCTTCGAGTGCATTCTCTATTCTAATATCTCCTCCTAAGTCTCCTTCCTTCTCCTTCCACTCCATCTTTAACTTCTCCTGCTAAATCCTTTCTGCTCCTAACCAATCTCCACCTCCTAAATCTCCTCCCTCTCCTAACCCCGTAAATATTAGTTTCTCTCCTCTTGTTTTTTGAAGCGATTTAGATGATTTTGTTAGTGGTAAAAGTAGATCAATTTGAATGACAAAGTCTTTATGTGGTTTATCAGTGTTACTTACCGTCACCCCCCTACACTTGCCTTTGTAAATAGTTTCTCAATATGTACAATATGACCAATTGTTAAACACGTATCTTAAAATGTTTAGGTCTTCGATACAATTTTAGGATGCCGAAGACCAAATGCTAGTCTCCCCCTTTCTAGTTTAGATATTGGGTGAATAGAAAGTAGGGATAAAAATGCTAGGGGACCAATGTAGGAGTGTGGGGCAATTCAGTATTGGATGGAGTTCCTCCAGACACCATTGTTAAAGATGTTTGCATTGTATATCCCCTTCAATTCATGGACAACATTTGATTTCCCTGATATCAAAAGTTTGCACGATGATGAGCTCCAATAGTCAGACTGGGGACTTCCAATTCTTGTGCTGCCATACGTAACAAAGTAAGTGTCCTATTTTTCAGATTTATTTTCATTGAATTTTTTCATATGAATTTTGATTTCACATTGATTCTCATAAACTTTTTGTTTTTCTGATTTCAGTGATCATTGGAGCTTATTGTGGTTTTAGTGATCATTGGATCTTGTTTTTCTATGGTTGTTTTTAACCTTGTTATTTTTTCTCTTATCAATTCAGGTTATGATTCAATCATCTTCAATTTCTAATATTTTTGACATGTTTGTTTTTCATTGCCTGGGTCTGCCTTGCTCTTTACCATGGTGTTTTTTTGGATAAGTTAGAATCGATGATCCTGATCGAACCTTTGCCACAAAACCACAGAACAAACATGCGACATTAGTTCACTTAGATTTGTTTGCAGCAAAGCTTTGATCAGATCATCATATGAAACATATCCAATATGCCAAGACAAGGACAATACAGACCAATGGCAATGAAGGAACAAAAATACAAACCGAATATAATACGAGGACGTTCAAACAAGGGAAAGTGTCTCGATTGTAGTGATACTGGAGTTCAAGTGACTGAAGATCTTCCCCTATTGAGATATGCATTTTCTGCAGGAGACAATGAAATCTTGCTATATAGACTCATATATCCAGTTGCAATTACATTGTGTTTTGCACCATGGAATGGAGATCATAGAAATGAAAGAGCCTCATAGAAAAAGTGGTTCCATATATTTAAAAAATGAAGTTATACAAACAATTGTATTACATAATACAAATTTCCCATACTTACCTGCACATGAGAAATTGTTTTAGTTATTATATTTTATGAAACTGATTCACTTAGAAATAGAAAAAATGGAATATTTTTATATGGCATAACGTACTTTACACCATTCAATCGAAATGATAGTACTAGAGGTAAGGATTGAATTCGAACATGTCTAGTTTTGGATCGAATGTGATTGAGACACCATATCTTCCCTCGACTTCAACCATTGCAAGAATGTTGTCAATTCTTTTCATTGTTATCTGAAGTTGCTCTTGAGGGTTTATACCAAAATCTTGATCAAGTGGATTCCAAACATTTTTGAATTTAATCTCATCTTATATATACAACAGCAAAGTGGAGCATTTGTTTTTCGATGTGATATCTAAATGTCATGGATGAGTAACATACTCTACACGGATTCACTCGAAGACCAAATGTTGTCACAAGGACACTCCAAAAGATCAAGCAGACATCATATTTCAAGTACATCGATCCTTCAGGGATAAAAGAAGAATAAGGATGGGTACAGAGTTGAGGCAATCACGATCAGCATCTGGCAAGCAGATGTGCTTATCCCTACTAGATGCACACAATGACCAAGGACAAACGTACTGAGGTATCCTTGTCCCTGTTCCACATGATGGCAGACTCATGACTGCATGCCCAGAATCCTACTATGATTGGGCACAATTTGCTTCGAACTGCTACGTTAGAGATTAAGAACAAGCAGCCCCTAACCGTTACTAGGAGTATCTCAAGACAAATATCACCTCCAACAAGTACAAAAATGGACCCAATGCATCACCACCACTTACTGATTGCGGACAAAAGCATGGGACATTCCCATTGAGTCAAAAAAGTCCAAGCGTGCACTCACCGCTCCCGGGCTACTTCACCATCGGGACTCCAACCCAAAAGAGTCAACACCATTATTCTTCCACCTATACAAAAGCAAAAAAGCCATAGCCAGACCCACAA